>CANTUR010000184.1:3000000-3299714 GCA_947683625.1 Mallotus nudiflorus
TTAGCTATTCTAGGATTAGGTCTTCTTTTTACTCTTCCTCTACTTCTGCATCTTCTATTTCTTCTCTTTCAGTGACTCTCTCAATTTTCTTTTTGGCTGCCTTATAATTCTTTCTACTTCTAGTGACATGATTTACATTGGGGTTATCACTCCACACATTAAAGCTAGTGGAATTCTCCTCATTAGAGTCATACCAAATGTTTACAGCTCTGATAATTCGATCCTTTCCCCATGTTTCCATACTTCCATTATGCATGTTTCTTTCCCTTTCAACTTCTATAGATTAAGCTTGCCCATGTGTTGGCTTAGTAGTTCTTCAACCTTTTCCTGAGACTGTTTGGGAGCTAAGGATTGCTTATTATCTTTGAATTCATCACCCAAACTTATAGGTACAATCTCTTCCAAGGATATATTACTTGAAGCTGGCTTAGAGTAGAACACTCTATAGTTGAACTTGCCCAAAGGTTGCCCCAACAAATCTTTAACTCCTCTTGAGGGCTGTTTGAGGGTTTTAGATTCTTTTCCTTCTTCCACCAGCTCATTAGCAAATTCATTACCCCATCCCCAGGGCACTATTTTCTCAATAGGGATATCAATATAAGGTGGCTTAAAGTAGAATACTTTATAGTCAAACTTATCAAAGGGTTGTCCCAAAAATCTTTAACTCCCTTGGAGGCATCAAGAGATTCTCCATTAGCTATAAGGTTTAGGTTTTCAAAGGAGTTTAGCACTTCTTTTTTGCTAACTCCTGAGTTGATCATCATGGTGACTGGTGGTGGGAAATTTTGGTAGTTTGGGAAAGGGTTATTTCTAGTGTTTGGTTTAGAGTTCAAATTTTCAGGGTCTTTGATTTTTTTAGAGTCTATTAGGTTTTGGATTTTATGTTTAAGGCGGATATAAGTATCTGTGGAGTGGCTGGCTACTTAGTGAAACTTGTAATAACTATTAGGATCATAACCTGGGATATTTGGGTTAGGCGGTTTGGAGAAGGTCATGGATCGAAGTAGGCCTTTCTAGATTAGTCTTTCTAGAACTTTGGAGAGTGGTTAGTTAAAGTTGGAGAATCTCCTAGGTTGCTGAACTACACGTACTTCTACCGCTCGACTAGTACTTCCCTGTTGTGTGCCCCCAATTAGGTAGTTTCTGGTTCATGTGCATCTAAAGCTTCTTTTCTTGTCATTCTCAATCTCTTCTACTTGTAGACCGTCATCATATAAGTCTATGAATGTTTTTGGGTTCATCATTTGTAGTCTTTCTACCATATTAGGTGAAATATTTCAAAATACCATCCTAGATCCATGATGGATACTTCCAATCTAGTATTGTATTCATATTATTTCAGAAAAGGAGTATATAACTCCTTCCAATCAGCCCTGATATATTTCTTTAACCTGTGATACCAGTTTACAGCCATTCCCTCTAAAGACAACACAAACAACCTAGTGATCACTGCTAATGGGGCTTTAATAGTGATTATAGTTATAATGTATTGACTCAGATGAATTCTAGGATCTCTAGTTCCATTAAACTTTTATAGCTGAGGCATTTTGAATTTGTCAGGCAACTTGTCAACCTCCATTTGTAGCATATCATCGAAGTTAAAGACATTTTCTGGGTCATTGCTTGCATCTGCTTGGACTCAAGGTCTTGTACCAGTTCCAATGATTCTATCAGTGTAGCTAGAGCTTGTCTCAGTTCATCCTACATCATAACCCTCATGTCATCCATCAGAGCTCCTTTGATGTCTTCTAAGATCTAGTTCCCTCTTTATTACTATTCCATTTCTATGGGCTCAATTCAGGTTGGTTTAGCTTCTAAATAAAGCTGGTTAATAGGACTTCTCTCCAGTCTATCCAGCCTATAAAGGATTTCTTTTGCTAGGGCTTTAGGACTCTGACTTGCTCTTTTTAGTCTACTACCTTTCCATCCCCAAATATAAGAAGACCCAGATGAATATATAATCGTTGCAAAACAAGGTGTTAGGATAATGGATGAAGTGCATGTTTGCATGTATGCATAATGCACGTGCTATACAACAAGTAGCAAGCAAGCGAATAGCATATAACAAGTATCAGGAAATAATCAATAGGTAACATGCAAGCATAAACCTTCTAACCTTATTCCTCCCACACAAGTATTCAATGGCGAGTTTCTTTTCCTAGGATTGTTAGCCTTGGCCATAATATTAATAAGGGATATCAAGGATCGATAAGCATGCCAAATCTCTCTTAAAGCAGTAAAGGCATAGAAATAACATTTCTAGGTATAAAGGTCTAACCTGACCTTTATCACCCCAAGTAGGTTTCAAAAGTATGGGCCTAGGCTTTTATAAATAGAAATACCTCATGGAAAACAAACATACAAGAAATTTGGGTAAATCCTAAGGGAAATTACTATGCCATTATATATGGTTAGGGTCCAGTAAGAAGTCAAGGTTCCCTTAACTAGATGCCCTCCATTATGGACTTGAGTCATAAGCCAAGGTTAGAGGGGCCTGACATCCTTTACCAACTAAAAAGAAGACCACCCCCTTTAGGACTTGGGTTATAAGCTCTAGTCAAATGAACTCGACAATCTCTCTTGAACCAAGTTAAGGCTAAAAGTGATGGTTAGCCAATCTACAACCCCATGAAGCTAGTGGAATCATAAACTAATCCCATCAGGTACATAGGGACATGCATAATGAATGCAAGAATAAAATAATAATTAATAAAATAATCCTAAAGAACATAAGTAGAATTAGTATTTTTTATTCCTAGTGGAGTCGCCACTATAAACGGTAAGGTTCAGTGTACGACCAAGATTTTAGCAACTGCGACATTGTTTAGGCTCAGGGCCCTAGGGAACACACTACTATATCATAAAGATATAGCGTGGAGATGAGGAGTTACCAGTCAGGGTAATAATTGGGACAAATTGCTTTGGTGGTACTCAATTCTCTAAAAGAAAGCTAGCACCACAACTAGGAAATTCTGGGAACATAATACTAACTTTTCTTAGTCTCGTGTTCATTTAGGATTACTTTATGAATTATTACTTCATTCTCTAATTACATGCAATTTTATTAAACCCTAATTTGAACATCCATCTAACCCTAAGGCAACTAATCATACAATCATATATAAAAAAGCGCATTCATACAAAGTGTAACGTCCCTAAGTCTAAACTAAGTTAATTTTATTTAGAAGTTAGCTAATTCTATATTTTATTTACAAGTGAAGTGGGCTAACAAAGGACCTAAATTTTTATCAATTTTAGTGAATCTAGGTCTATTTGTTTTAACTTATCTAAGGAAATGGGCTTAAGTCTATAAAATTTTAAAGGAAAAGTTGAATTAGTGGGCCTAAGTCTAACTTGATTTTATTTTAAATGAAATATGGACCTAAGTCCATTTATTTTAAAAGTAATGAAATAAAATGGGTTGAGCTAAATATAAATAAATTTTAATTAACTAGAAAATGGGCTTAAAGTCTAAATTAATTTTAAAAGAAATAAAAATATTTTATTGGGTTGGGCTAAATCAAAATTGATTTTATTAATTAAAATGGGCCTACATTGGTTTTAATTAAATTAAACATTAAAGGCAATTTAAGTCTATTGATTAAGTGAGTTTAGACCTAACGTGGGCTTGGGGCCCAAAACGCATGAAAACCAAAAACAAAACCCAATTCAACAAACATACCAAAAATAAATCAAAACAATAATTTTTACATGATTTTTCTAAGAAACCCTAATTCAATTTCATGCAATCCTAAAATTAATCTACTACCATCATTGATTTTATTAGGTCTTACCAAGTGAAACCCTAATTACTAATTAATTTTAAGAACACAAAAGCAAATAATTACTATTCCCACTATTAGGGTTATTACAATTCCTATGTGAATAAAACAAATGGGAAATTATATACAAACCCAATAAAAACAAATAAAATAAAAAGCAGAACCCTAAAAACCTACGTTAAAATGTTACAGGTTCTAATCCATGGCATTCCATGGATCTTCTGTTTATTCATTTACCCTCACATAGTCATTTTAGTTATCCCCATCTCAAGCCAAAATCAAAATAAAAAAAAATGCAAAAAAAAAAACATATTAATACTGATTAAATAAAAAGATAAAAAAAAGAATTAATTTAAAGAAAACAATAAATAAAGAAAGAAATAAGGGAATAAAGATGAAAAATATTGTGCATATGCTATTTGAATGCCCCTCAAATTGGAATTGTCACCGTTTTGAGATTGACTTTATTCTTTTCTTCTTGATTTCCTGGACTTAAAAAAAACACCAAGAACATATTTTTCTTCCTTTTGAAAAGGTTTCTTTGAAATCAATAGTAGAAAAGTTTTTTTTTCTATGTTAATTTTTCTCTACTTCTTCTCTCAATCTTTTCTTTAAAACCCTAGCCTCTTTAGGCATTCTCTTTGTCAGTTTCCTTTCCTTTTATCCTCAGCTAAGAACTCTCATGTGATTACAACACTGTTAACATCTTGTATGATCATAAGAGAGGTAGGATTAAAGAGTTCTATTTTTTTCAAAATAAAAAATTAGGATGAAAGGATTTCATAAAGAGAAAATACATGTAATGGACATGTACTGTACATAGAAAATATTGAAAATAATTTCTTTATTAAAATAAATTAATTTTGTACCAATCAAAAATAGGAAAATATTGCAAAATGATGAAAAATACTAAAAAAATGCGAAGGTCCCGTAATGCCGATTGGCATTAGGCCAATGCTGGTCAGAATTAGCTTAATGCCAATTGACAATTTGCTTAGCAGTCCCAAAAAATTAAAAAATATTTAAAAAAACATTTCTAAAATCAAGATCTTGCAATTAGGTCCAAAAACACTACAATTTAGTCCTTGAAATCTTAAATTTCAGTACTAGAGATCAATTTTTTTATTAATCTTTCACCATAGGGCTTTCATTGCACTATTCATAATTGCATTATGAAATTGGGTGCTTACAGGTACCATAAATGAAATTTTTGATTTTTTAGTTGATTTTTGTTTTTTAATGATACAATTTCGAATTTTATAGTTTTTAAGTGAAATTTTATGTTTTTAATGTGTATCTCATTTTTAAAATAAAATAAAATATTCATAATTTAAATTAATATTCAGTTTAATAAAAATTATTTTAAATTTATTATATATTGTTAACTCGTAAATCGGCTCGAAGAGTGGTATAGTACACTACTATTTTGATATGAAATGTATAGTATATATTTTTTAACTTTTAATAAATATAAATTTTTTTGTTTATTACAAAATATTCAATTATAATTATTATTATAATTTAATTTTTAAATAAAAAATGTTCATAATTTAAATTAATATTCAATTCAATAAAAATCATTTAAAATTTATTATATATTGTTAACTCGTAAACTGGCTCAAATAATAGTTTAATGCACTACTATTTTGTTATGAAATATATGCATTTATATTTAATATATTTTATAATAAAAATAAAAAAATTATATTTATTATATTAATTGAATATTTTATAATAAAAATAAAAATTTATATTTATTATATGCTAAAAAATATATACTATGTATTTCATATCAAATAGTAGTGCATTATACTACCATTTAGGCTAGTTTACGAGTTAACAATGTATAATAAATTTTAATTGATTTTTATTGAAATGAATATTAACTTTAAATATGTACAATTCATTTTATTTAAAAATTGAGATACACATTCAAAACACAAATTTTTACTTAAAAAACAAAATTTCACTTAAAAACTATAAAGTTCAAAATTTTATCATCAGAAAATAAAAACCAATTAAACAAACAAAAATCAACAAAAAAACTAGAAATTTTCATTTATGGTACCCAACTTTTAGCGTTGGTCCCACTACGATATCTCACTTTTAGTTATGGTCCTATTATATTGATGTGTCAGGCTTGCAAATGTCATGTCAGCAACATGTGGTACGACGTCAGCATAATAAGACATGTGTCACCATGTCAGATGCCACATTATCATCTTTGGCTGGAAATCAGATTTAGGCACTTCATTAGTAATAAAACGAAAGATTATAGAGTTTTGTGTTACATTTTAATAGTTAGGTACTTTAGTGGTATTTAGTTAAAAAGTTGGATAAATTACTCTAAAAATAAAACTTTAAATAGTAAAAATATAATTAAAGAAAAGATAAAAAAAAAAGGTAAAAAAAGGAATAGGACATTTGTCGTTTTTGTCCATATATGGCACAGGCCGGACCAAGTATCACTGTCCTACTTAAAATGTTTTAATAGCATTCTAGAACAAAAGGTCAATATCATTTGGAAACACTCGTTGGGCTCCAAATAGTATGGTAAAACTCATAAGGGTGTGGTGAGAAACTTTTTATTTATTTATTTATTTATTTATTTTTATTTTTATTTTTAACTGGCGTGTGAGATTTTCATTGGAAACTTTAACTTCATTGGTAGATTCCTTAACCTCGTCCACATATACGGGTTATTTGTAGTGATGGTATCTAATTTTTTAACTAAACATCACTAAAGTATCCAATCGTTAAAATGTAACACAAAATTCTCTAACTTTTCATTTTTTTATTAATAAAGTGTTTAAAGCTGATTTCCAGCGAAAGATTACCACATGACACACCACATGGCATCTGACATGTCATACTGTGCTGATGTGGCACTACATGATGATGACATGGCATTTGCAAGCCTAACACGTCAGCATAATGAGACCATCATTAAATGTGAGATACCATAGTGGAACTAATGCTAAAAGTTAGATACTATAAATGAAATTTTTGATTTTTTAGTTGATTAATGTTTGCTTAATTGGTTTTTTTTATGATAAAATTTGGAACTTTTTATTTTTCATTGGCTATAGGGTTTAGGTTTTCACTTAAAAGTATAAAGTTCAAAATGTTATCATCAAAAAACAAAAACCAATTAAGCAAACAAAAATAAACTAAAAAATTAGAAATTTTCATTCATGGTACCCAACTTTTAGCATTGGTCCCACTACAGTATCTCACATTTAATGATAGTCTCATTATGCTAATGTGTCAGACTTGCAAATGCCACATCATCATCATGTGGCGCCATGTCAGTTCAATATGACATGTTAGATGCCATGTGGTGTGCCACGTGGTAATCTTTGGTCGGAAATCAGCTTTAGGCACTTTATTAGTAATAAAACGAAAGGTTAGGGAGTTTTTTTTTAATAGTTGGATACTTTAGTGGTATTTAGTTAAAAAGTTTTCGGTGCAATATACCCTACATATGCTTGCACTGGCACTGATATAACAAAAAAAAGATTAAAAAAAATTAAACTATGGTAATATGAGAGGAGCCTAACCCTATATATTATTGTGTGCAGAGAAGATTTTGTACAATTTATAGTCTAGTTGTAAAACAATCTCTCTCGTCCTCCCACCACTTGGTTCAATGGCAAATGGGAGAATACATGACCTCTAGGTCATGGGTTCAAGTCCTAAGAATAACACTTCTAGGCATAAAAATGTTTGAACTACCTACCTTTTGCTTGATAGTTCCAGTCACAAGGTTGGCTCCATTTTGAGATGTTGGGATCCGTCTCCCTTCCCTCCCTCCCTCTCCTATATAAAAAAAAATCTCTCTTGTTTAGATGTATACTAAATGTGTACAATGTTTGGATCTCAAATCCATACAAAGTTTAAGCTACTAGCAGAGGCGGAACCAAAAAAAAATTTAGAGAAGACAAACTTTACTTTATCTTAATATACTAAAAATGTTTCATTCAAAATAAATGAACTTATAAAATAATATTTCAAATCCACTAACAATAATTTAAGTTAAAAAATATAATATACTAAAAAATTATCAAAGATAATTAAAATCAAATTTCTTAAAAAAAAGATAATTAAAATCAAAACGGATAATCAAAATCATGAGTAAAAATAACATTAAATTTAGTTTTCTTCAACAAAAAAATTTATTTTGAGAAATTTATCCATTATTATGTCTATAATTAAAATCAAATAAAAATAATGAACTATTGCAATATAAAAAAACTATTATAAATTTAGGTTTTAACATAATAACTAATGAGCAAATTCAAGGAAAAAATATACATTAAAATTGGATAAACCATGTATGTGCAATAAAATAAAAAAAATTAATTGACAACATATATAATTAATGAATGACATTAAATTATTATTGTAGACATTTGGTTCAATCTGTCCATGATAGGGGGTGAGTTGTAGATGCTCGGTTTGGTTAGCCCATAATGGAGGCCAATGATAAGAAAACAAGAATTTTAAATGCAAGAGAAGCCAGAAATCTTCTTGAGAATGGACCTAAGAGCTAAAGCCCAAAAACCTAAACCCATGCAAACACAACTCCAAGTCTAAACTCTTTGGCTCAAAAGGCCCAGACCTATAAGCCAAAGAGGCAATCACCTCTTTAGCAGTTGGGTGAAGAGCCGACTTGTTGCTACATTAAATGAGGTTCTTTAAGAACAATAAGTTAGTGGGGCCCCACCTATTCTTGCTCTATAATTACAATAGGAATAGTTGGTTTTTATGGAAATTTTATAGGCTAAAAAGGTGATGGTAATAATGAAGAGAGTAAGGGTAGTGATTAAGTTAGGGAAATATAAAATGAAAAAAGGAAAAAAGGGAGGAGGAGGTTCACAAAGAGAGCTGAAAAAAATCTTAGGAGAAGTTCAAGGGAGAGAAAAAAAAAGAGCTCTGAAATAAGAAGAAAAGATGTTCTGAAAAAAAAAAGAGAAGGGAAGATCTTTAGGAAGAAAGGAGGGGTTAAGCTTGAAGACTAATCCTTGAGAAAAAGAAGGCAAAAATCTTTCATTTAAGCGACAATCAAAGTCCATACCTATCTTTGAGGGCCAACCATTTTGAGAAAAGTTCTTGTTTCATCATAAGTCTTGTTCATTTACACTGGTTATTGCTTATTTGAAAACTAAGTTTACCACCTGTGGGAGTCATATGTGTTTACTGTTCAAGTGATCATCTCTGCGAAGAGGCACCACCTCTTTGCGATGAGGCGATCATCTCATGATAGAGGCAATTGCCACTCTAACATGGTTCTATGTGACCTTGTCTCCATTTTGCTATTATTAATATCACTATTTATAAGAAAAAAATTTGTGCTTAAAATTATTTTCTTTTCAACCATTTCATCAGAAGAGTGATAGAAACATGTCCATATATTTTATTTGCTCCCGTTTGGTGTGTTACTCAAAATTTTATGTGATTTCCATTTCATATTTTTGCATGTTTTTTTTTTTTGCTATTACCAAAATTATTATTCATATATTTAGATTTTTGTGCTCCAAATTTGTTCATTTTTCAGCCACTTCATCGGTAGAATGACGAGAGTATTTCTATATATTATGTTGGTTAAAATTTAGTATATTAGTTAACTTTTTATGTGAATTTTGGCTGCATTTGCATGGTTTTTACATATTTTATTATTATTTTTAACTATTTCAATTAAGCCCATTGAGCCTATTTTTATAGAGGCGAACGCCTAATTGCAAATAGGTGATGCATCATGGCTAAAGGCCACGCCTCTTTGAAAAGGCGTCACTTTATTATCTTATTTTATTTTAAATAAATAATTAGTTATTTATTTTATTTTCTTTAATTTATCATACATAAGGGTTTATTACTTTTATTTTGCAATATATTTAAGTGTGTATGTTTGTCATTTTAATTTATTTTTATATTTTATTAAATTTTATTTTTAATATTTTATATTTTATCTTTTATATTTTTATTTTTATTACTTTTTATTTTAATTATCATATCTATGATAATTTTGAGTCTTATATATTTATCCTCATATAATTTATTTTTTATGTATTTTCATATTTTTGTATTTTTAGTCTTTTTATACAATTGTTTTATTATTCTTGCTTAATTAAATATTTGTGTACTTATTATTATTTTTACTTCTATTTACTTTTAGTTTACTTTTGGTTTATTTTCTATTTATTCTATTCCATTTTGTATGATAAAAGGCATTGTATCCCTAATCCTTTCCCCTATTCATTTGGAATGTATGGTCATAAATCATTATTTGTTTTATTTTTGTTGAATGTTGGGACTTAAAAGCATGAAATTAGATTAATGTGCAAACTTGAAGTTAACTGTAAAACTTGGAAAGTGGATGGCGGCAAGTGTAATTTTGAATGTGAATAAGGAAATAATTAAATAATTAAAGGTAATAAAACATAAAACGCAAAACGGAGGCCAACTATAAGGTTATGTGGGCATTCCAAAAGTCCATACCTAGTTTCTGAACCTGATATCTGATGACGGCTTCTGGGAACCTCAATGGGATACCGTTGCTATACAGTGTGTCCCAGCTTTTACCCAAGTGGTGACTCCATCTCCAAGTAGGCTATATGACCTATTTTCTATTTTTTAGTGGGCCTCAAGCCCACACAGTGTTGTGGTTGCAAAACATTTGCGCATGCGCTAAACCCTGTCACCTACAGTGGCGACTCCATTAGGGATAGAGAAACTAATTCCAATGTTTTATGTTTTATCATTTTTTAATTATTTTCTTATTTCTTTTGCATATTTTATATTCACTACATATTTTCACACAATAAGCACTAAGTCCTTAAGTAACCTAATGATAGTCATTGCTTTTTGCTTGCATTTGACTTAAAATTGGCAGTGGAGTATTTGATTATTATCACTCATAGCAGGTACTTATCCAAGTCATATGGACCTTTGAGTGGGGTAATGTAATGAAGGTATATCGTTATGGGAACCAAAGCCTTTTTCACCCGAGAATCAACTCATGTAGTGACCCAGTGACTTCCTTTAGGATATTCCAAAATGTATGTGTTTGATGTTGTATAGTGGACCTTGGCATAAAATCTTGGCCCATTGTAAATGGATTATGTCAAAGTAGGCCTTTCATGCCTTAATGACTCATTATGATGGACCTTATTTTTATGTAAAGGCTTACTACTTGTTTGTTCATTTTGAGAGTTATCTTTCATACGTCGGTTTTGTTATCCCCTATTGATAATAAAAACCTAAGCTAAAAAACCTAGGATGAGAAACTCACCACTGAACACGTATATAGGAGAAATAAGGGCGGAAGTAATCATGCCTAAAGTTATGCTTATTTGTTTGTTTATCTATTTCTATTCACGTAAAAAAAAATCTTGTATTTCATGCATACATGACATTCATTTTAATCTTCAAAAAAAAAATTCTTGCATTTTATGCATACATGACATTCATTTTAATCTTTTAAAAAAAATCTTGCATTTCATACATACATGACATTCATTTTAATTTTTGTTAAATCTTTCATTTCATGCATACATAATATTCATTGTAACTTTCAAAAATGCATTTTTCTTAGCCATAAGACTCTTTTTATTCGGAAGTAAATTAAGGGGATTTGGCCCACTAGTATCAAAGATCCAATTAGACAATTAAGACCACTTAGTAAAGGAGCAAAATGGCCAAACCCTTTAATTTTGATGTTGAAGCTTTTCAAGAAATAACTATTGAAAGAGATCGGGGATAATATGTGATAAATGGTTAGGGACATAGTTACTAAGATTAGAGGAAATATGCTCTCTAATAAAGATGATTCTAAAACCAAGGCTATTCTAGGTGAGCAACTGAAAGGAAAAAGCACTAGAAGATTCAACTGAGACCGAATGTATGAAAGACTTGACAAAATAAGTGAATCAGTTACAAACTGAATTGAAGAACCACGAGCTCAGTCTGAACTTTATTGATGTTGACTTGGATTTTGACTGATGATCCTTACTTGTACCTAAAGTAGTATGTCACTTACATAAAGGCCATTGGGTTATCAAAAACTCAAATTGTCAAGCAATTTCTATTGTGCTTGGAAGGAGCTGCTATCAATTAGTACTACACTCTAGATGCACAGGCCCAATAAGATTAGAAGGAGCTATGTTCAATCTTTATCAAATAGTATGTGCTAAACTCAGTTTGAAGTTTCTCTTCACGAGCCATAGAATACAGTGCAAAGACCTAGCGAGTCCTTTATGAGCTTCTTAGATAGATGGAGAGGAAAGTTGGCCTAAATGAAGCATAAACCTACAAAGTCCAATCAGTTGGTAATAGCCATAAAAGCCTGTATCCCATGCCGACAAGTTAAAAGACATGGGCATAAGGGACTTTAAAGAATTTTATCATTTTGGAGTGCAAGTTGAAGCTGACTAGGATTTGGACACTCAAGGATAGTTATTATCGGTTGTAACGATTTCAAACAACATTTTGCTACAATATTTTCTTTTATGCTAATGAATGTTTAATTGTCTAATTTACGTGAGTATTAATTTATTATAATTATACATGCAATCTTATGCTTAAATGAATGAGAGAGAGATTTCAAAAAAAAACCCATAAAATGAGAGGACTAAAATATCAAAATTGACTTTCAAACTTTCCTTTAGGCACATTCAACTTCAGTTTTCCTTGAAATGAATTCCTCATATTCATTAAAAAAAGAAAAAGAAAAGACAAGAAAAAGAAAAAATGAAAATGAAAAGAAAATAAAAGGAAAAGAAAAGAAAAGAAAAAGAAAGGAAAGAAAAAGGAAAGGAAAAGAAAAGGAAGGAAATTATGGGGAAAGAAAAAAGGAAATCTTTATTTGTGCCACCAACATTTGAAAGGTCAATTTTAAGCAATCATAGGAAAGTCCTTATTCTCAAATGAATTCCTACCAATTATGAGCTGAAAAAATAGTTGATCAGAAAACCAGCAAATGGCTAATCAATAAAAAGCATAACATGTCATGCCTGATTATAATAGGGGAGTAATCATGTGAAGATAGTCACGACTGACATATTATTAGCACGTGAAGTGTCAGGCATAGACTCATTAGTTTTGCAACAATTAACAACATGAGTAACATCAAAGTTTGATGATTAGTAGCAAGAGCAGCCAACAACTAAAGTGACAACATGAACATCGAGCATAATAAAAGCGGTCAACCATCACTATGAATTTGCAACCACCCAACTAGGTTGAAAACTCCTAAAAAGGGAGCAACCTAGGAAAAAGAGGAAAAATAAAAAATGAAAAAATGAAATACCCATCTAAGTTTAAAAACTCCTAGAAAAGGAGCGACTTGGGCAAAAAAGGGAATATAAAATAAAAATCAGTTGCATTTTCATTCTGAGAAAAGCAATTCAAGAAATCATAAGATTTTACTGGGTGGTAAGAAGGCAAGAAGTCCATCAAGTCCTTGACTAGGGGCACTTTTTGAGATGAGTTGAGCCTCATTAGTAATGGAGTTTTCAAACAGAGTCTCTTCCACATTAAGGGTTAAGCACAACTGTCATACGATAACAAAGCATTCTAAGGAAGCAACTAAATTGGGGGCATGTGTTATTATTATAATCCCAATTTAATTATAAGGGGGTTTTAAATTTTGCTCCATTTGGATAAGCTGGTCTTGATAGACTTAAATATGGATTCTTTGATATGATGAGGACCAGTTCTCAAATAATAATTCTAAATAGGAAAGATATTTGGCTATTAACTATTTTCTAGATTATTCATGCATACACAAAATTATTTTACAAAAATCATTTTCACATTTCATACTTAGGCACATTAGAATAATTCATGTTTTTCCATAAGCATTGCACACACCATATAAGCATATGTTGTCAAAATAACTTTTGAGAGATTCCAAAGATCATAGCCATGCATACATCAGTTTTGGACTATTTTCTAGATGTGTAATAGAATAAGCTAACTCAAGTGCTTGAGATGTAGTTTTCTTGTTTGGTTTCGCCTGACACCTCCTAGGGCTATATGACTTATTTTGATTTACTTGCTTTGTTTGATTTCACCTAAATCCCTATGAGGCTACCTTGGTTTATTTTGTTAGCTCTGTCTAACACCCTAGAGGCTATATAGCACCTTCTATTTGATCTTATTTAATGCATATTTTGTTTATTGTTGCCCTATTAGACGCCTCAGAGGCTATATGGCACTTTCCATTTGTCCTTACTTAATGCCCTTGAGGCCATATGATGTTCATTGTTATTATTTTTGTCTGACAGCTGCATGGCTATATGGCTCTTCTTTAATATTGTTCTCGCCTACTGCCTGCGTGGCTATACGGCTTTTCTTTATTGTTATTTTTGTTTGATGCCTACGTGGCTATATGACTTTTCTTTGTTGTTATTTTCACCTAAAACTTGTGTGGATATATAGCTTTTCTTTGTGTTTCTCCGCTTGATGCTTGTATGGCTATACAACTTTTCTTATGTGTTCTCGCCTAACACCTATGTGGCTATATGGCTTCTTTTATATTTTTTTGTCTGATGCCTGCATGGCTATATGGCTTCCATTATTATTCTCTTTGTTTATTCTATTCGCTAATCAAAGTATTAGTGTTCATAAGCATTTATTTCCTAGTTTGATAAGCCTATAAAAAAGGGTAAATCATCAACATTCAGTTTGATCGGCCCATAGTCGGGAGTGAGCTATGGATTTTCTTTAATCAAAGTGTCAAAAGTGAGGAACTGCCTCTCAGGCCAGGAAAACCTAAGGATAATAGCGTGAGTTTCCCATGTATGATAAATGACTGCCTCTAAGGCCAAGAAAACCTAAGGGTTATGTCTCAAAAGAAAGAGTTATTCAAGTTGTATCCCCGTAGCTCGTGATCAAGAGAGGGTTGTTTGGGTTATATCCCTGATACTCATGATCAAGAGAAGTGTTGCTCAAGTTATATCCCCAAAGCTTGTGATCAAGAGAAGGGATATTTGAGTTGTATCCCTGAAGCTTATAATCAATAGAAGGGTTGTTTGGGTTGTATCCCCAAAGCCTATGATTCATAAAGGACTGTTTAGATTGTATCCCCAAATTCCATACTTTGGTTAAGTGGCAATCAAGCTAGGAAAACTTAACTTAAAAGTCAACATCTCAGTCAATGAATGGCAATTGAGCCAGGAAAACCCAAGAGTATATATTTCAGTTAAGTGACGACTGAGCTAGGAAAACCCAAGAGTCTTCATCTTGATTGAGTGACAATCAGGCTAGGAAAACCTGAGAGTCTATGTTTTAATTGAGTGATGATCAGTCTAGGAAAACCTGATTGTCTTTATTTCAGTTGAGTGACAATTAGGCAAGGAAAACTTGAGAATCTGTGTTTCAATTGAGTGACGATCGGGCTAAGAAAACCTAAGAGTCTGTGTTTTAGTTAAGTGATGATCAAGCTAGGAAAACCCAAGAGTCTTTGTTTTAGTTGAGTGACGATCAAGCTAGGAAAACCTGAGAATTTATGTTTCGGTTGAGTGACAATTAGGTTGGGAAAACTTGAGAGTCTTCATTTTAATTGAGTGATGATCATGCTAGGAAAACCCGAGAGTTTTCATTTTGGTTAAGTGTCTATTGGGCTAAGAAAACTCAAGAGTCTTCATTTCAATTGAGTGACAATCTGCCAAGAAAACCTGAGAGTCTTTATTTCAGTTGAGTGATGATCAGACCAAGAAAACCTGAGAGTCTTCATTTTAGTTGAGTGACGATCAAGCTAGAAAAACCTAAGAATCACATTTTGATTGAGTGATCTGTCGGGCCAAGAAAACCCAAGGATTGTCATTTTTAGATAATTTACCAAATATTAATGAGTGACTAATTTGGCCAAGAAAATCCAAGGATCACGGTCACGTTTCAAGATTAAAAAATTAATCTCTTGAGTTTAACTCGAAAGCCAAGTATGTTGTTTATAGTTTTCTTGTGTTGTGCATGTGATTTTTTGAAAAATTATCATTGCATGTATTTGATTTTTCAAAAAATTAAGGTGTAAACTATAGACACCCGATTCGATCAGCTAATGATAGGGGGTGAACTGTGGATGCTCAGTTTAGTCAGCCCATAATAGAGCTTGATGATGAGAAAACATAAATCTTAAATGCAAGAGAAGCCTAAAATTTTCTTGAGAATAGACCTAAGAGCCTAAGCCTAAAAACCTAAACCCATGACAACACAACTCCAAGCCCAAACTCTTTAACTCAAAAGGCCTAAACCTAAAAGCCAAAGAGGTGATTGGTGAGGGGGCATCACCTCTTTAGAGAGGTGATCGCCTCTTCACCAAGCCACTTGCTACTATATTAAATGAGGTTCTTCAAGGATATCAAGTTGGTGGGCCCTCACCTGTTCTTACTATGCAATTATAGTAGGAATAGTTAGTTTTTAGGGAAAATTTATGGGCTAAAAAGGTTATGGAAATGATGAAGAGAGTAGGGGTAATTATTAAGTTAGGGAAATATAAAATGAAAAGAGAAAGAGAGGGAGGAGGAGTTTCACAGGGAGAGCTAAAAAAAATCTTAAGAGAAGTTCAAGGGAGAGGAAAAAAAAGACCTTTGAAATAAGAAAAAAAGATGTTCTGGAAAAAAGAGAAAGGAAGATCTTTGAGAAGAAAGGAGGGATTAAGCTTGAAGGCTAATCCTTAAGAAGAATAAGGTAGAAACCTTACATTCAAGCGATGATCAAAGTCCATACCTATCTTTGAGGGCCAACCATTTTAAGAAAAGTTCTTATTTCATCGTAAGTCTTAGTCATTTACACTGGTTATTACTTATTTGAAAACTAAGTTTACCACTTTTGGAAGTCGTATGTGTTTACTATTTAGGTGATCATCTCTACGAAGAGGTGCCACCTTTTTGCGATGAGTCGATTGCCACTCTAACAGGGTCCTACACGACCTTGTCTCCATTTTGCTATTACCAATATCACTATTCATAAGAAAAAAAAATTTGTGCTCAAAATATTTTCCTTTCAACCATTTCATTAGAATAGCAACACAAACATGTCCATCTATTTTATTTGCTTCTATTTGATGTGTTACTCAAAATTTTATGTGATTTTAGTTTCATTTCATATTTCTACATGTTTCTTTTTTTGCTATTACCAAAATCACTATTCATATAATTAGATTTTTGTGTTTCAAATTTGTTCATTTTCAGCCATTTCATCAGTAGAATGACGAGAGTATTTCTATATATTTTGTTGGTTAAAATTTAGTATATTAGTTAAATTTTTACATGAATTTTGGTTGCATTTGCATAGTTTTTATATATTTTATTATTATTTTTTACTAGTTCAATTAAGCCCATTGAGCCAATTTTTATAGAGGCAAATGCCTCTTTGCAAATAGGCGACGAGGCATCACTGTATTATCTTATTTTATTTTAGTTTATTATAAATAAATAATTAGTTATTTATTTTATTTTCTTTAATTTATCACAAACTAGGGCTTATTCCTTTTATTTTGAAAGATATTTAAGTGTGTATGTTTGTCATTTTA
The DNA here is from genome assembly GCA_947683625.1 of Mallotus nudiflorus. Lineage (NCBI taxonomy): Eukaryota > Viridiplantae > Streptophyta > Magnoliopsida > Malpighiales > Euphorbiaceae > Mallotus > Mallotus nudiflorus. The sequence continues at coordinate 3,017,317 of CANTUR010000184.1, forward strand.
ATTTATTTTTTATATTTTAATTTATTTTTATTATTTGTTATATTTTTATTATTTTTTATTTTAATTATCATATCTATAATAATTTTGAGTCTTATGTATTTATCCTTATATAATTTATTTTTTATGTGTTTTCATGTTTTTGTATTTTTATTCTTTTTATACAATTGTCTTGTTATCTTGCTTAATTAAATATTTGTGTACATATTATTATTTTTACTTCGGTTTACTTTCAATTTATTTTTGGTTTATTTTCTATTTATTCTATTCCGTTTTGTATGATAAAAGGCATTGTATTCCCTAATCCTTTCCCCCATTCATTTGGAATGTATGATTGTAAACCATTACTTGTTTTATTTTTGTTCAATGTTGGGACTTGAAAGCACGAAATTGGATTAATGTGCAAAATTGGAGTTACCTATAAAACTTGGAAAGTTGATGGAGGCAAGTGTAATTTTGAATGTGAATAAGGAAATAATTAAATAATTAAAGCTAACAAAACATAAAACACAAACGAAGGCTAGCCGTAAGGTAGGGTGGACATTCCAAAAGCCCATACCTAGTTTCTGAACCGATCTCTATGACAGCTTCTGAGAACCTTCGTGGGATCCAGTTGTTGTACAATGTATCCTAACTTTTACCCGAGTGGCAACTCTATCTCCAAGTAGGCTTTATGGCCTATTTCATATTTCTTAATAGGCCTCAGGCCCACAGAGTGTCACAGTTGCCAAATACTTAAGTGCATGCTAAATCCCACTGTCTACAATTATCCTTATCAAATTGCTTAGTGTATAATTACTAATGAGCAAATTAAAGAAAAATATATATATACAAAGAAAAAGAGGTGAGGTGTGAGTGGCTGATTCGATAGAAAGAAAAGAAAATGAGAAATGAGGTGTAAGTGTTGTAAAAATCAAGCTAAAAAGTTAAATTTTAAAATGATGAAAAGAAAAAATAGAAAAAAGTTATATTATTTGGGCTTTATAAAAGAATTATAATAATGGACTATTAGGCTATTATTATTATTAATTTACTAAGGACTACAAAAAATTTTATATATTATATTTTTTTGAGAATTGGTCTATATATCTATCTATATACAATATATAAAAGCCAAGTACATAAAAGTTGCCATGTGATATGTTGATACCCATGAATTGGACACATGGGATGCTGAAAGTCTAATTTTTTTAATGTTGTGTTCATAAGGAAAGAAAAAAAAAACAATGCTCAGTGTTGGTACTAAAAAAACAAAAAAAAAAAAAACTGAAAAGCTGCAACTTTTAATTACACTATACATTTCTCATCTCTCTCTATTTCTTTTATTTTTCTTCTATTTCTAAAGATTTTGATTTGTAAAAGCCTTCTCTTCAACCCACCATTACATTTCAATATCGCACATATTTTCGAAGGACTATTTGCACTGCGCCTTCTCTACTCCTCATATAGCTTCCATCTCCAATGTATGCCACACCACAAACCCTTTAATCCATTTAATTTGATGTTTTCCTTACACCCTTTTCATGAATTCAATTGATGAATGCTATTATGTGAATGGAATTAAATTATGGTAGCTTTGGTGTTTTTTTTTATAAGTGTGTCTCTATTTGTGTATGGAAACTCATTTGGTATGTTGTGCCTAATGAAGTTAAAAGCTGACTCTCTTTGAAAGAAATACATGGAGATTTTATCTTTAGTTGTGAAGCAAATTGTTCTATGTATGCCTAGTGATCACCTTCAAGAAAAAGCATTGCTTGCCCGTGCTTTGGTTTGCACTACTATAGCTAGATGTATGTCTTTTTTTTCTATTCTCTTGTTCTCTTTTTATGTTTAGTCCTTTGTTTTCTTTTTCTTAATTGATAGTGAATACAATTCATTGTTCTTATTGAATGTTTTTGAAATTATGCATATTTCCTATACAAAAGATTGCATTTTTTGTGATATTTGCTTGCAGTTTTGAGCTAGATTTTTTTTACAACTTGTTGTGTCATGCCTCTTTTGCTTTATTACAAGATATAGTAGCTTGGTATGTCGTTATTAATTTATTCAATTTTTTTATCTCACAATTGAAATGTTAAATTTTCTTTTTATTGGGTTATTGATTGTAGTTATAGTTAGGTTTGTTCTTGATCCGAGAACTCAAAAGCATAAAGGGTTCGATTTTGTTACCTTAGATTTAGAAAGCGAGACACAAAGGATTTGAAGGCCATGAATGGCAGGGTGTATATCATATTTATATCTTTAATTATTCATCCTTATTGGTGTTTTTGTTGACCAGTCTGTGTGTTTTAATTACTCAAAAATTAGGAAAGTTGTTTTTATCGCAAATCAGAAATTATAGAAGTTGTTTTTACCATTTGGAGTGTGAAAGAAGGTAATCTTATGTCATTATAATGGCTTTGGACTATGAATATAGACCACACTTTCTGTGTCTCGACGGACTTTTAAACTCACATTTATTACCAAATGTTCATGCCATTTTACTGGTACCGGGTATGGAAGTCATTTTTAAATTAGCATGGATTCATAGTTATCATATTTGTGTTGAATTTCAGCTCCATGAGAAGATTCATTTGCTTGCATGTACCAATTTCATTCAGCTTGTGCTGAATTTTCTTTTATTTTTTTTTTAATTCCAACCCAAAGTCAAACTCAATTCTTTGTTTTAGATTTAGAATTTTAGGGGCCGAAAAGTGCTCTTTCTTGGCACTTTTTGCTTTTTTCTTTTTTTCTCAATTCTAAATTCTTTGTTCTAAAAACCCTTTAAAAATAAATATCAAATTCACACCAAATGAGTAGAGGAAGTGTACGATACCATTGCTAAATCACAATTTTTTTTTATCGGAGGGAGGGCCATCCTTTTCAACTTGGTATGACTTTTTCTAAAATTTAGAAGTTAGCATTATCCATATATTTATTTACAGCTTTAATTTTTTATTATTAAAGAAAATTTTCCATAATGCTGTTTTGGATCTCTTAGCTTGAAACTGTCTTTTATGTATTTTCATTACTTTTCTGAAGCATTTTCTTAATTCTTTGTCATTACATATATATATATATATATATATATATATATATATATATATATATATATATATATATATATGTTTTAAAAGAAAGTTACCGGGATTCCTTCAATTGTAATTTGTGGAAAAGATTCTATTAGGCAAAGTTTTTTTGTTTTGGATGTTTATTAGTGTAATTTATACATAATATTATTTCTTTCTTTACAATCAAATCATTATGCAGTTATGTAAAGCTGTTCTTCCCATTTGAGGTCAACGAAAATTGCATCTCATGTGGTGGAGATACAGGCACATCTTTACTCTGTTGATTGTTACCAATTCACTCCTTGTATTCCTTTTTATACTCTACTTTTTTTTCTTTTTTTTTTTTTTTTTTTTTTTTTTTTGCTTTTTTTCTTAAAAAAAATAGTTTATTCTACTAAAAAAGAGTTCTTGAAGAGTTCTGTGTACAACAAAATAATACACAAAGGGAAAATGTCTCAAAATAGTTCTTTGTAAGAGGTGTTTAATTCTAATATGATAAAAGCCACGTGGTGTAATCAATTACATATTTATTAATGGTTAATCTTCTTCAAAATAATGTCTTATGGAAGATTCTTAAAAAGTTGAATGATTAAGACTAATATGATTTGACTGTGAAATACATATGAATCTAGTATTTCTTAATTATTTGTCTTATTAAGTTGTTAAGTATATTTTCATGTAACTTTTATCCCCTAATTAATTTCTAGAAGTTCAAGGCATTCTTATATTATATAGGTCAGTTGTTTTTTTCATTTTTTATTTAATGTTCAATAATAATAGAAAAAAAAAATTGACTTCAGTTTAGATATAAATCAATGAATAAGCTCCATTCGTACATTTTATAATTGTGTTTACTGAATGGAATTTTGGTTTAATCACTACTTACACCTGTCTTAGCTCTTGAGAAGTTGCATAAAAAACATACTAGAAGATATGCCATTGGAGATGAAGTTTCCATGGTCAGTCTTTTCTTCTTTGCTTTTGTTTATGCCACTTATCCTTTATAAGTTTATCTGCACATGCAAGAATTAAAATTTATGGTTACATCTTTACGTTTGTTTTTGTTTATTGCTACAATTCTAATATGAGTTTGTACTCCCAAATCATGGATTGAATTTCCAGGACAATGCCTAAATGTTGCTCTTAGCCTGTCATTTCTATTTTACGTCGAGATTGTACAAACCACCTTCTTATATGATGTTTTATTTGCATTAAAGTGTGTGTTGAGGGCTTTGAGTCACTGAGTAGGTGGATGCAATTACTTTTGACACCAAGGTACAATGCTTTTTCTTTTTGGATGTTTAATGTTGGTGTGAATAACCATCCATTATTAATGGTTTGTGATGTCATGCAATTTTGGAATGCATTCTTGGCTTTCAAATTTTAATTTATTTCCAATGGATATTATCATTTCATATTGAGTGAGTATATTTGAGCACCCTTGATAAAGATTCTCATTATTGATTATGAGAATAAGAGAGCCTTTATGCCATGAAAGGATGAGTTGGTTGATGCAGGTTCATAAATGTTATCTTGATGACTAACATTCTATCTAATTATTTTGCTACATTATGATTGCTCATTTTTTTTAGCCACATATGTTTGATATTATTAATTATGCATTTTTTAGGAAGCATTGGGACAAAAAAGGTTAAGTCTCTCCAAGACTTGGAGCATGATGACTACAAAACAATATTAGGTATGGAATCTGTTGAAACTGAAACTTCAATTATCTTGAAACCTTTCAAAGAGTGGAAAGGCTACCGAGAGCTATATAAATTGTCATCAAGTTATTACAATGGTAGTTGGATCTAAGGAAAGTTCTTTATGGATTTACGCAATCTCATCTTTGATAATGGAGGTTTGCTTGTGAGCCATAAAATATTTGTTTTAAGTTTTGTAACAATTTTTGTGAACTTGCTCTGTCTCTTTTTTTTTTTTTTTTTTTTTTTTTTTTTTTGAGAATATTTGTCTTTAAGACAAATATTGAGGTGACATATTTGTATAATTTGCTCTGTTTAATTTGTTGAGTCTTTAAGACTTATAGATTTAGGTTTAAAAGTTGGATATGGTAGTTGGATAACAATATTGAGGTCACCATAACATTATTGAGCAAAAGGATTTTTTTTTTTTTACTTTTTATGTTGGCTTTTTGTGATGTTACGATATAACTTTTGGTTATGTAGCGAGTGAGTTTGATGATACTGTCTTCAAAGTAGTCATTTAATTCATTAAATTTCTCAAATAACAGAGTGATAGAGATTTCATCATAGAAACCAGTTGCAACTTAACATAATCTGCATAAATATTGAGCAATTGATCAATTACTAGGAGCTGTATATGGATATTGTTTTGTTGTGTTTGATATTTGATTTAGTTGATATCTTGGCATAATATGTTTATAGAATTTTAATATTTGGATTTAACTTCTGTTTTAAAAATTTACATAATTTTGATGTATGTTGTATATGCAAATTAGAAACTCTATTAAAAAACAAAGGAATTAAGATTTTTATTGCTATGTTGATAATGCTAATATTTACACTTTTTATTTGTTACACTTGCCGAATACAATTAATCCTTTTTGTTCTAGATTGATAGCCTATTTAACATAAAATTACTTTTCAAATTATAAAAATGGACACAGATTCCTATTACTTTTTAACTAATATAATTAATTAAAGTAGTTGTTTGCTAATAATTAAATTATTATAGCAGTAACTGAAAACAAAATCATTGATAATTAGCTATATATAAATGGCTAATAAATCATTTAACCAGAAAAAAAAAAAAAAAAAAAAAAAAAAAAAGATACACTTTCTTTTTAATTTCATTAGGCATTATTTATGTTTAGTTTCAAACAATTTTGTATTATTTTTTAATACTTTTAGTTGTTAGTAGAAACAACTGAATATTATATATTTTTGAATTTTTCTATATCTTAATGCATATAATTCTGTCATCTTTTCTTAAAGTAAAAAAAAATGTGTAAACAATGAATTTAAGTCTGAAAAGAATTTCTATAAAAAATGCACTTAGAAAAATTTTATATAAATATTGCTCAATTAGAGAAGAAAGATATCAAATGATAATTTTTTTAAAACAATGAAAATTCAAAGGCTGTCTTTATGTGAGCAACAAATAGAATCTAATATGAAAGGATAGTTATCTAGATCTGGAGACCATAACAATTAACGGAATCTTATATATATACAATTTACATCATAGAGATGTAAAGATTATGCACACAAATGAATTATAAGAAATATATATATATATATACAGCATATCAAGAAAGGAGAATATTAAAAAAAAAAAATAGCTCAACAAGATACATGCTAAGATACGTGCAATGCTACAACAATTAAATTTCAAAATTTATTCAATATTTGTTATAAAGAAAAAGGAGAACTTCATTGGTAAAATAAGAATAAAAATCAAACCATGTAAAATTTTTAAAAAATTATAGAGTTATTTTTAAATATAGTACATTTGATTTAAATATTTAGAATAATAAAGAAATTTATTATAGTATGAAAATATACTACATTTCTCTAATTTGAGTATAAATTCTTCATTATACAACTTTTAGATATACATAAACCCTTTTATATAAACTTTATTGTTTCTATTTATTCAGAAATAATTTAACTTTTTATCAAAAAAAAAAAAAAATCAAGACATAAAATATATTTATTCACATTCAAAATATAACTAACATTAACAGTTTATTATTTTCTAATTAATTTCAAAAATCAATTATTTTCAACATATTATTATTTAAAAACTTTATTTCATATTTTAAAATGTAAAATTATTAAAAAATTAATATAACTTTATTACACATTTTAAAATAAAAAATTTAAACAAAAAATAACTTTCCGCACATCATACGGACCACAATATTATTGAAAATATATGTTTTTTTTTAACACTATTATTGAAAATATTTAGTGGGATCATATTAAAATCCGCCCATGGGCCTACTAGACTAAAAAAAAGTCTAAATGATATGGACATTAAAAAAAAAAAAAACTGATTGTTTGTAGATATAATTGATGCAAAATTAACTTTCTTAGTATAATATTTTGGCACATGTTAGATAACAAGAGGGCATTTATTAGATTCAACTTGAATTGATGACTTTATTACGAAATTTTAATTCAACAAAAAAATTCAAATTAGTAAGTCAAATTATTAGAGTAATATATAAACCTCTTTTATTTTTTAAAAGATTTATAGTAGAAAAAACTACCAAAAAAAAAAAAGCATAATGGAGTTTGACAAACTATCGTAAGTCAATGTGATGTGGTAGATAAGAAGTTCTATGTCAAAGTCTCATATTAATTTTTTTTTTTTTTTATATATTCTTGCTTTGTTATAATTTTATAATTCACGACTTATTAGTTATTAGTGTTAAAGGAAGATATAAAGTCTATTATCTAATATCTAAAGGAAGATATAAAGTCTATTATCTAATATCTATTTAGGGTAGAATACTACATTAGTAAATTTTATCATATTGCATCAGAAAATTTTGAATTTAGAATCTTAAAATTCTAATATCTTAATTTAGATCAATTGATTTAAATTTCAGTCTCATAATTAATATGTTATATGAGACAATGACTAATCAGAATAACATGTGCTACTAAAATATATTTCAACAGTGGAAACCATATACTTTGCAAAAATTAAAACATATATATATATTTGCATACAAAAAATTTGTTAAAGTGAGAAACTACAACATACATATAATTTTTATTTTTATTTTTTTTTGAAAACAATTTTTAATTATTACTTAAATTATATTTGAAGAAATAAAAATATCTAGTTTTAGCTTTTTGTCTTGCTAACGATTAACGAATAAAATGCAACGTGAAAGAAATGACAGTTCAAGCTCCTGCGAAAAGTCGTCCCTGCATTCTCATAATCCAGGTCCATTGTAGTCGACAAAAGGCAACAAATTATGGATGCATTTTTTTCTACTTTCCTCTCTACCATACAACCTTCAAAGCTGTTTCTTTCCCCTGCCATGAACATGCTCAATTCCCCACCTTCATTTTCAGTTCGTTTTTTCAATGTATCCTCTCTCAAAATTTTAGAAAAGCCTCAGGTAACAGCCTCACCCTCCTCTTCACCTAAAACAACCATGAAAATTTCTGCAGTAGCTAGAGTAAAAATGCGAGTAGAGCCAACCCTACCATCAATGGTGTTCAATGGATTTGACGACGTCATCAACAAATTTATAGATCCGCCACTCCGGCCTTCAATTGATCCTAGATACATACTCTCCGGTAACTTTGCTCCAGTTGACGAGCTTCCCCCGACTGAGTGTGAGGTAGTGGAGGGATCCCTTCCATTATGCCTTGATGGTGCATACATCCGCAATGGCCCCAATCCGCAGTACTTCCCTCTAGGGCCTTATCACCTTTTTTATGGAGATGGCATGCTTCACTCCATCAGAATTTGTCAAAGCAAAGCCACCCTCTGCAGCCGCTACGTGAAGACCTATAAATACACTATGGAAGGTAACGCTAGAGCTCCACTTCTTCTTAACGCCTTCTCCTTCTTCTCTGGATTCTATGGTCTTGCTACTACTGCCGCACGTAGTGCTCTCTTAGCTGCTAGAATTCTTTCGGGTCAATATAATCCAGCCAATGGCATAGGTGCGGCAAACACTAGCCTGGCCTTCTTTGGAAATCGTCTCTTTGCACTTTGTGAATCAGATCTACCTTATACTCTACGGTTAACATCAAATGGAGATATTGAGACCCTGACCCGTTATGATTTTGATGGTAAGCTATTTTTGAGAATGACTGCTCACCCCAAGATAGACCTTGAGACAGGCGAGGTCTTTGCTTTTCGATGTGATCCTATCGGTTCATTTTTAACATACTTTCGCTTTGATTCGAAGGGAAATAAGCAGCCAGATGTGCCAATATTTTCAGTGGTTCGTCCATCTCTCCTTCATGACTTTGCAATCACCAAAAAGTATGCTATATTTTCTGACATGCAAATTGGTATATACCCCATGAAAATGATCTTTGGAGGAGGCTCTCTAGTGGGTGTAGACCCGGCAAAAGTATCCAGGCTTGGAATCATTCCTCGATGTGCAACAGTTGAGTCAGAAATGAGGTGGTTCGATGTGCCAGGATTCAACCCCATTCACGTAATTAACGCATGGGTTGAAGAGGATTCAGCGGTCATGCTGGCACCAAATATATTATCTGCAGAACATGCCATTGAGAGAATGGAGCTTGTCCACGCCTTGGTAGAGAAAGTGAGAATAGACTTAAAATCAGCCATAATATCAAGAACCCCTCTTTCAGCTAGAAATTTAGACTTTGGAGTCATAAATCCTGCTTATATTGGGCGAAAGAACACATTTGTATATGCAGCCGTAGGTGATCCGATGCCGAAGATATCCGGGGTGGCGAAGCTGGATGTCTCTAAAGAGGATAAGCAGGACTGCACAGTGGCTAGTAGGATGTTCGGCTCGAAATGCTATGGTGGGGGCCTTTCTTTGTGGCAAGGGATCCTGACAATCCAGAAGCAGAAGAGGATGATGGGTTTATAGTGTCATATGTACACGATGAAAATGCTGGAGAATCCAAGTTCTTGGTAATGGATGCAAGATCGCCTAATCTTGATATAGTAGCTTCTGTAAAGCTGCCCCAGCGAGTTCCTTATGGCTTCCATGGACTTTTTGTGAAGGAAAGCGACCTGGCAAAGCTGTAGCAGTGCTCCTTTGTTTCATTCACTATGCATGGTAATGAGAAAGAATGAAGAAACTTTTTTTAAGGACAGGAAGAAAAGGAGGAGAACAAAGAAAAATTATTGGGTGTTTAATTTTGAAAAACATTTTCTATTTTCTATTTTGAGTTTCCTCTTCATTTTCTTTGCTTTTTTCAGTTTTTCATTTTTCAAAATAGAAAATAGAAAAACATAAAATCAATTTATTTTTTACTTTTCATTTCACAATTTTTCATATTCTCATAATTTTAGATTTTTATGATGAAATTTATTATAATAACTCTCCTATTTAATATAATAATTATTATTATTGAAATTCATATGACATTATTTAACATTAAATTTATTTATTTTATAAAAAAATTAAACAATGCACATTTAATTAATTTCAACTCAAATTCATGAAAATATTATGATGGTGGTGGATGTAGTGGAGGTTATGATGGTGGTAGTGTTGGTAGTAGAGATTGTGGTAGTGGTAGTGTTACAACTACTATGTCAAGAGGTTGTAGTGGTAGTGATGGAGGTGGCAAAGGTTATGGTAATGGTGATAGCAGCAGTGGTGATATAGCCAATGTGTCACGAGGTTGTGGTGATGGTGGAGGTAGCAGAGGTTGTGGTGGTGGTGGTGTTGCAACCATTGCTTCAGGAGAATGTAGTGATGGTGGTGAAGGTGGAAAATGTTGTGATGATGGTGGAGATAGGGGATGTAATGACATTTATTTTTTTTATTTATTAATTTAAAATGTAGATTTTAAAGTTTTAATTATTATTTTATGAAATTTGTGTTAATGAGCATTATATGAGTATTTTAATAAATTTTAAGATATATTAAGAGGAAGTATGTATAAATAATTATGTGTATGTACAATATGTGTGAGGATATTTTATTTTTAAAATATAGAATATGTACTTTTTGCACTTTAATATATATATATATATATATATATATAATCAATTTTTTTTTCTTTTCTCTTTCTTCCCTTTTTCTTTTCTTTTCCTCTCCTTCTTCTCCTTCTTCCTCTCAACCCCACTACCCACCACCGCTAATGCTAGCATCGGTCACCGCCAATCAACACTGGTTAGCTCCAGTTGATGCTGCCAGCAACTTCCCCTTCCTCCAGTCACTTTCTCTTCCTCTTCCCCTTCATTTTCCTGCCAACCAGTAAGAAAAGAGACTGCCAACGTCAACTTTGGCGACACTCGACGACATCGTTGTTCTCGATTGACTCCTCTCCTTTTGTGCAATAAAACCCCTCAATCTATTTCACTGGGTAGCTCTGATAACCACCTCAATTTGAGGTAAATTGATTTTAGGTACTTTGGTTAATTTAGTTAATTTAATTTAAATTAGGCTTAGTGGTAGTTATATAAATTGATATTGGAGTTGAGATCTATCCATTTATATTTTTTCCATTATTTCCTAGAATTTTTGAATTTTTGGGTACTATTCCGGACTCGGTTGCTATTCCAGGTTACAGTTCTGAACCCAGGTGTTTTTATATTTATAATAAATTCTATAAATTGTGTAGATTAAACATTGTTAAGGCAGCTTTATGAAATTCCTTGTAGAATTTAAGATATAATTTTTTTAAAGATTATGTTTAATGTATTTTTAGAGAAAATTTATATTTTATTATTTGTTTAAATTTTTAATTGAATTTGAGGTTATTTAACATGTTTATTACTAATATTAAATAATAAAAGAATGAAAATAATTTTTATAAGTAAATTGTAATTTTTAGTTAATTGGTAATAATTTCAGAAAATATTTATTATTATTATTTAAAAGCTTAAAAGTAAGTTCTTTAATATTTTTATATATTTGGATTATTTAAATAGTTTATTTATAATTAACAATAATTTTAGTTAAGGAGGTTTAAAGGAAGCTTTATAAATTTAATTATTTGAAATATTTAATTTCAGTGATATTACATAAGAATTTTATTATTGATTTTATTAATTGTTTGGAAAATAGATTTCCTTTATATTTTTATTTTTAAATGAGATAATTGAAATGGTTTGACTAAATTTTATTTTTTGATATATTAGTAAATTTGATAAAAAATCATGCTATTTCTATATGTATATCTGTGTTGATTTTCGGTTGGACATAAAGTGTAGTTCGGGGCCCAACTTGAGTTATTGAATTGTGAAAATTATAAGAGTGTTGTTTTGTACAGGAATGACTCTAATTTTAGTAGAGAGATGTCCATTTTACAAGGGAGGTTATGCCAAATTTTTGGTAAATTTCTCGTAAAACGTGACATCAGTATGTGTTAATTTTTGAGTTTATATAGTATTATATCTTAGATCGAGTCAATCTCATCAATTCCATGATTTTAATAACTTTTATGAATTTATTTGTTATATCATATAAGCATATTTTAAATAAATAATAATTATTTTAAAGGACTCCGAGGGCGAGAGCTATAGCATTTGGGTAGCCGATGACGCATTGCCCAACACACTCAACCTATGAGTTAATTTTATGGAATATGTGTTGAAAATATTTAAATTAAATTTTCAAGTGGTTAAAATGATATTGAAGTTGATTATATGAATTTATTGTGAAACATATATATATATATATATATATATATATATATATATATATTGCGCCACATGCATGATTATTTCTTTTATTATCATAAATAATATTTGAATTAATAGTCATGAATAATATTTCGTTTATAAATTAATTGTCACTTGGATTCAGGAGAGCCGAGAGACTATTAGAATTGATGGTTTAAGTGTTCTTCCATGTTTTCCACTAAAACAATTAATTTATATGATTTCGTACGAGAATTTTATATAAAAGGGAATTGTAAATTTTAGAAAGTATTTTATATAAAAATAATTGAGGAAAGTAATGGACTTTTAATATTCATATTTATCTTATTTTATTTTACCTTAAAAAGGGGTTTTAATAAATGTTTTAAAACCAACATGCATTTTAGAAAATTGATTTACTGAGTGAGGTCTTATTCCCCTCTACTTTTGTTATGGCCTCACAGTTAATCTGATATTGGTCATCGTCTGTGCCAGGTTTCTTCTTCTCCAGCTGCTCTATGTAGGTTTATTTAACATTTGTATTGTGTGTTAAATTTTGGACACCTGATGCAGGGCAACAAGTTTTGGAGATAATGGAATGGGTCTATGGAACAATGGATATAATACATATGTTTTTAATATTATTATTATTATTTTTTTTTTTAATTTAGCATTGATTAGAAATTGACTTTCCTATATTGTTAAAGATTTGATTTTCTACCTTAGCTAGAATTGCCTTTATTTTTATTTTCTAAATAAAAATTAGGGTTTATGGGTTTGTGCCACCCTATAAATATGTAAGTTTTAGGGTTGTATGGAGAGTTTTTTTTTAGTTGATTATTCAAAATTATTATTTTCTCAAATTCGGTATTCTTGTGAATCAATAAATTCTTGGATGATTATTTCCTGGTATTTGTATGCAAATCAATAAGTTATAGAAGATTAGTGTTTGGTAGTCATATGCGATTCAACAAATGCTAATTCCTTGTTTATCACTTTTCCACTATGTCAACACCACAGTAGCAAACGGTTTTGTATAACTTGCCTTATGGACTTTATTATTTTGAGATATATGTATTTGACTATGGTGGATTTGTTATGAATTATAGTTTTATTGTTATATTGATTGACTTTATTTGTAAAAAATTCTAAGGCTTACTACAAGTTTCGGAAGCTATATGCTTTTCCATTCCTTAATGTCGATTACGTGCCTTTAGGTTTAGGTGGTGACAAAGTTGGTATCAAAGGTTATGGTTGATTTTTTGCTATTTTGGTCATTAAATAATGTCTTTTCTTGAACTACTGTGATGATTAGGCTGATAAATGTCACTTTTCATTATCATTGCTTATAGAATTCTATGTATGTATTAGTATCCTTATTATGTCTTGAATGTTATATTGTTGTCTTTTCAAAATAAGGAGGAGAGTAGGAAATGCTCCTATTTTGGATGCAGCAAATGATGATGGTGAGAAGCTCCTCTCCTTGCCCCACAACGTAGAGGGAGGGGTAAACCTAGAGTTACAGTAGCTCAAGGACAAGAGCAACAGTTGCTAGTAGAGCTAGAAGTTCTTAAGATGGATCTTGCAGCTTTTATAACTAGCATTGTAGGAATTAACCAAGGCTTAGCAGCATTTAATCAAGCTATGCCATTGGTACAATAGATGTTACAACAGAGGAACCAAGGGATGTTTGATGCAGGTGCAACTTTGTTACATTCGAGAGTTGGAAGAGTTTCTTTTGATGGTACTAGGGATGCCTTGGATTTTATAAATACAATCGAGGCTAGAATAAGGACTACATACACTAATTATCATAGGATCATAATTGTGGAGTTATCAATATAAGTAGTAGCTCAAGACTAGTTTATACAGTCAATCCAGCAATATATGACTACTATGGCATGGTTGGAGTTTAAAGAACAGTTTTTTAGGTATTTTTTTCCACCTTCCACGAGAGATAACTATAGATGGCAGTTGTTGCATATAGCCAAAGGTGATTGATCAATTAAGGAGTACACCTATAAGTTTCTCAAATTATCATGTTATGCTATAGATATTATACAAGATGAAAGAAGAGAAGTAGAGTTATTTGTGACAGGGTTAGGCTCAGCTTATATTGGTATATAGACTAGAGATCAAAGGTTAAAAAGTATTATTAAAGAGGTTAGAGAACTAAAGAGGTGACACATCATACATGGTACTATTCCAAATCCATATTTAAATGGTAGCATTAAATTTATAATAGATCAAAGGATTCAGCAGCCTGTGTTTTAAATGTACAGTATTGGCATTCAAACTGCTGGTACGACACAATAGGGCTATAGAGGCCACCGTGGGCATAAGAGTGGAAGGCATAGCCGAAGAAGTAGCAAACCTATTAGATTTAAGGCTAGAGCTAGTAGTGGTAGTAGTAGTCAGAGTTTAAGGTACATTAGTACATGTTTAGGGCCCAGTGCATGTCCTACTTATGGCACAGTACATCAAGGGCCATGCCATTTATTGACAGGAGCATGTTTTAAGTATAGGTAAATATGACATCTTGTGAGAGCTTGTCCTAACTCTAGATGTCATCAGTTTTATACTCAGGGATCTTCATCTTTAGTTGCTCAACCATTTCAGCAGGTGCATCAGCCCTATCAAGTATTTATGTATCGTTAGTAAAAACCGACACAGTTTATGGGTTGGCAAGGTCGAGGTATAGGAGGTAGGCATAGAGGGAGATCTGGTGGTAGTGGATTTACATAGTTGTCCACTTTATAGTATATTGGTTGTGGGTACACTAAAGTGTTCACATTAATTGCTCAGGATGCTCAGGCATCAAATGCAGTTGTGGCTAGTACTCTTTTAGTTTGCTATCTTGATGCTAGAGTTTCGTTTGATCCTGTTGCATCACATTCTTTTATGTCTCCTATTTTTGCTTTAAGAATGGAATGGCAACCATCCAAGTTATTAATCCCATTTTCTATTGTGACTCCACTTAGCGACAAGTTAGAGACAAATATAGTCTTTCCATCTTATCTAGTGTTGGTAAAAAGTAGAGAGTTACTAGTAGATTTAGTTCTATTAGATGTGATATATTTTAATATAATTTTAGGGATGGATTGGTTAGCTTAACATTATGCCACATTGGACTACCAAGAGAAAGAAGTGATTTTCAAAATTCCAAATGATGAGGAATTTCAATTCAAAGGCAATAAGAGTTTAATGCCTCAAAATCTCATCTCTACAATCACAGCTAGAAAGATGCTTAGAAGGGGATGTCAAGGCTATTTAGCTGTGGTTAGGGATATGAAGGTAGATAAAGGGGCAATTGAGAATGTGCTAGCAATGTGTGAGTTTCCTGATGTTTTTCCTAAAGAATTACTAGTGTTGCCACCAGAAAGAAAGATAGAATTTTGTATAAATTTTGTACTTGGTATAGATCCTATCTTTATGCCACCTTATAGGATAACACCTATAGAATTAAAGGAGCTTAAAGAGCAGTTACAAGAATTACTTGATAAGGGTTTCATTAGACCCAACATGTATCCTTGGGGTGCGCCAGTGTTGTTTTTGAAGAAGAAAGATCATAGTCTTCAACTTTGTATCAATTATAGATAGTTGAACAAAGTCACCATTAAGGACAAATATCCTCTCCCAAGGATTGATGACTTATTTGATTAACTTCAAAGAGCTTAGTGTTTTTCCAAGATTGACTTAAGGTGAGGGTATCATTAGTTGAGAATTAGAAGTGGAGATATACCCAAGACTACAATTCAGACAAGATATTACCATTTTAAATTCTTAGTGATGTCTCTTTAGGTTGACTAATGCCCTAACAACTTTTATGGACTTGATTAATCAGGTGTTTAGGTCATTCTTGGACTGATTTATGATAGTATTTATTGATTATATTTTGGTATATTCAAGGAGTGAAGAAGAGCATGCCATGCATTTGAGGATGGTGCTTCAGACTTTAAGAGAGCATAAATTGTATGTCAAGTTCTCAAAATGTGAATTTTGGTTGGATCAAATGGCATTCTTAAGCCATGTGGTATCCAAAGATAGCATACAAGTGGATCCTAAAAAGATTGAAGCTATTACAGAATGGCAAAGACCTATAATAATGACTAAATTAAGAAGCTTTTTGGGTTCAGCTAGTTATTATAAGAGATTTATTAAGGATTTCTTCAAGATAGTTGCACTTTTAACAAGGTTGACCCAAAAGAATGCTAAGTTTGTGTGGAAAAAAATGTGAGGAGCATTTTCATATGCTTAAAGATAGGTTGACTTCAGCTCTGATGTTGACTCTACCTTCAGGAAGTAAAGGGTATGCTATATATTATAATGCTTCTTGAGTAGCATTAGGTTGTATACTGATGCAAAATGGTAGGGTAGTTGTACATGTTTCACATAAGTTAAAGAAGCACGAATAGAACTATCCTACTCATGATTTGAAAATGGTAGTTATAGGGTTTGCCTTGAAAATTTGGAGGCATTACTTGTACAGTGTGACTGTCAAATTTACATTGATAATAAAAGTTTGAAATATATCATTTAATAAAGAGATTTGAATTTAAGGCAAAAGAGATGGATGGAACTCTTGAAAGACTATGACTTCTCCATTCTTTACTATCCAGGTAAGGCTAATATAGTAGCTGAGGCATTGAATAGGAAGTCAATCGGAAGCCTTGCTCACATTAGGTTAAAAAGGAGGTTGATTGTTAAGGAGTTGCATGAACTAATTGATCAGGGGTTACAATGGAAGATAACTAAGAAATTTCTTTTAGCTTAATTCAGAGTACATTATGTGTACTTGGATAGAGTTAAAGCAGCGTAAAGAAAGAACCTATAATTATAGAAGATAATGTTGGAGGTACAACAAGGTCAATCCTACGATTTTATAATCGATAGTAAAGGCATATTACGCTTGGGCACTAGATTATGTGTGTCAAATGTAGAGGATTTCAGAAAAGAGATCATTGAAAAAGCACATTTTTCTGCTTAAAGTGTTCACGCAAGTTCTACTAAGATGTATCATGATTTAAAAGATACATATTGGTGGAATGGGATGAAAAAGGACATTGTAGAATTTGTATCCAAGTGTCTCACTTGTCAACGGGTGAAATTAGAGCATCAGAGAACCTTCAGATTGTTATAATAGGGCCTATTATAGAGTGAAAGTGGTACATGACTACGATGGACTTTGTTTCTGGTTTGCCTAGCACGTTAAGTGGATATGATGCTATATGGGTGATAGTTGACA
Source organism: Mallotus nudiflorus (assembly GCA_947683625.1). Lineage (NCBI taxonomy): Eukaryota > Viridiplantae > Streptophyta > Magnoliopsida > Malpighiales > Euphorbiaceae > Mallotus > Mallotus nudiflorus. The sequence goes on from CANTUR010000184.1 coordinate 3,034,921, forward strand.
GGTTGATCAAGTTAGCTCACTTCTTTCCAATTAAAAAGACACAGATAAGTTGGCTAGATTTTATATCAACCGAATTGTTTGTCTATATGGAGTGCCAAAAAGTATAGTGTCAAATAGAGGACTAACTTTTACTTCAGTCATTTAGCAAGAGCTATATAAAGCATTGGGTACAAGACTGGATTTTAGCATAGCTTTCATCCTTAAACTGATGGCCAGTCTAAAAGGATCATTCAAACATTAGAGGATATGCTTCAGATGTGTGTGATAGAATTTAGTGGTCAATGGGATTTGCACTTACCATTGATTAAATTTACATATAACAATAGTTATCATGCAAGTATTAAAATGGCTCCATATAAAGCATTGTATAGAAGGAAGTGTAAATCACCCTTGTATTGGGAAGTTAGCAAGAGATAGTTAACAAGCCCAGAATTAGTGCAAGTGACTTCAGAGAAGATACATATCATTCAACAGAGAATGAGGATAACTTTTAGCCAACAAAAAAGCTATATTGATTATAAGAGGAGAGAAATAACTTTTTTTTTGAGACATAGTGTTCCTCAAGGTGTCTCTAATGAAAGGAGTAATGAGGTTTGGTAAGAAAGGTAAGTTGGATCTAAGATATGTTAAACCCTTTAAAATTCATTCAAGGGTAGGTGATACGTCTTATAGATTGGTGTTGCCACTAGAGTTGTCATGGATTCATCTAGTGTTCCATACCTTTATGTTGAGAAAGTACAGATCCAATCCTTAATATGTTCTTCAGCCTCAGACAGTGGAGCTCAATGAAGATTTGACTTATGAAGAGTATCTATTGGCGATAGTGGATCACCAAGTTCATCAGCTTCGCACTAAATAAATTCCTATGGTTAAAGTATTGTGGAACAACCATGCAGTGGAAGATTGCACTTTGGAGACTAAGGTAGAGATGTATGTGGCATATCTTTATCTTTTTTCTCAATAAAACCTTGTAAAAATTCAAGGACAAATTTTTTTAAAAGAAGAAGATTATAATGATCTGTATTTTTTTATTTATTAATTTAAAATGTGGATTTTAAAGATTTAATTATTATTTTATGAAATTAGTGTTAAGGAGTATTTTATGAGTATTTTAATAAATATTAATATATATTAAGGGGAAGTATAAATAAATAATTATGTGTATGTATAACATGTTGGAGGATATTTTATTTTTAAAATATAGAATATGTACTTTTTGCACTTTAATAAATAAATAAATAAATATATATATAATAAAACCTTTTTTTTTATTTTCTCTTTCTTCCCTTTTTCTTTTCTTTCCCTTTTTCTTCTTCTCCTTCTTCTTCTTCCTCCTGATCCCACTGCCCGCTACCACCATTGACAACACAGGTCACTGCCGATCGACACCGATTAGCTCTAATTGACGCCGATAGCAGCTTCCATTTCCTCTGGTCACCTTCTTTTCCTCTTCCCCTTTGTTTTCCGGCCAACTGGTATGAGAAGAGGTCACCACCACCAACTCCAATGACACCCGATGATGCCATTAGTCTTAATCGACTCCTCTCCTCTTAGGCCATAAAACCCCTCAATCAATTTTACATGATAGCTCCGGTAACCACCTCCATCTGAGGTAAATTGATTTTAGATATTTTGATTAATTTAGTTAATTTGAGTTGAAATTAGGCTTAGTGGTAGTTATATAAATTGATATTGGATTTAAGATCTATCCGTTTATATTTTTTTATAATTTTTTGGAATTTTTGAATTTTCGGATAATATTTCGGACTTGACTGTTGTTCTAGGTTAATATTATAAAACCAGGTATTTTTATATCTTAAATAAATTTTATAAATTGTGTAGATTTAACTTTGTTAAGGGAGTTTTATGAAATTCCCTGTATAATTTAAGAAATAAATATTTTAAAGATTATGTTTAATATGTATTGTTAGAGAAAATTTATATTTTATTATTTATTTAAATTTTTAATTGAATTTAAAATTATTGAACATATTTATTACTAATATTAAATAATAAAAGTATGAAAATGATTTTTATAAGTAAATTTTAATTTTTAGTTAATTGGTAATAACTTCAAAAAATATTTATTATTATTATCTAAAAGCTTGAAAGTAAGTTCTTTAATATTTTTATGTATTTGGATTATTTAAATAGTTTATTTATAATTAACAATAATTTTAGTTAAGGAGGTTTAAAAGAAGCTTTATAAATTTAATTATTTTAAATACTTGATTCTGGTGATATTAAATAAGAATTTTATTATTGATTTTATTAATTGTTTGAAAAATAGATTTCCTTTATATTTTAATTTTTAGATGAGTTAATTGAAATGGTTTAACTAAATTTTATTTTGAGATATATTAGTAAATTTGATACAAATCGTGTTATGTCTATATATGCATATATGTTGCTTCTCGGTTGAGCATAAAGTGTAGTACGGGGCCCAACCTGAGTTGTTGAGTTGTGGAGATAATGAGAGTGTTGTTTTGTATAGGAATAACTCTACTTTTAGTAGAGATATGTTCATTTTACATGGGAGATTGCAGATTTTTTGGTAGATTTCTCGTAAAACATAACATCGGTATGTATTAGTTTTTAAGTTTGCATATTATTATGTCTTAGATCAAGTCAATCTCATAAATTCCATGATTTTAATAATTTTTAAGAATTTTTATGAATATATTTGTTATATCATATAAGCATGTTTTAAATAAATATAATTTATTGTAGGAAACTCCGGGGTGAGAGCTATAGCACTTGGGTAGCCGAGGACACGTTACAAAACACACTCAAACTATGAGTTAATTTTATGGAATGTGTTTTTAAGATATTTAAATTAAATTTTCATGTGGTTAAAATAATATTGAAGTTGATTATATGAATTTATTATGAAAACATATATATATATATATATATATATATATATATATATATATAGAGTGTCGCATGCATGATTATTTATGCCATTATCATGAATAACATTTGAAGGGATGCTTTAGTGGAATTTATTTTATTCTGCTTTATTTATTTATTTTATCTATTTATGATTTAAATTGATTTGGAGAAAGTGGTAAAACGTGCTACCTAATGGGTGTCACTAGGATCATGTGCGCACTGTTTAAGATCTCAAGTATAGAAGAATATGTGGATTGGCTCAATGGAGCATGTGCTCTCAGGCAGAGTATAAATTGAGCTCGATGGAGCTAGTGCTCTCGGACCAGAAATGAGATGTAACTCGATTGAATTTGCTCTGGGGACATCAATAAAGGAATAAGTGATTGGATTGGGACTATAAGTCAGTTAACCTTGCTCTCGAGATGATAATCACTCTAATTAAAAAAAGGCGAAAGGCCATTAGAATTTATGGTTTAGGTGCTTTACCATGTTTTCCACCAAAATAATTAATTTATATGATTTTATATAAATGGGAATTTTGAGTTTTGGAAAGGATTTTATATAAAGATAATTGAGGAAAGTAATGGGCTTTTAATATTTATATTTATCTTATTTTATTTTACCTTGAAAAGGGGTTTTAATAATTGTTTTAAAACTAGCATGCATTTTATAAAGTTGATTCACTCAGTGAGGTTTCATTCTCCTTTACTTATTGATTCACTCAGTGAGGTCCACGTCGAGTTTCTTTGTCTCCAGCTATTCTATGTAAGTTTATTTAACATTTGTATTATGTGTTAAATTTTAGACACCGTAGTAGCATATGGTTTTGTATAACTTGTCATATGTACTTTATTTACTTTGAGATATATGTATTTGACTATGGTGGATTTTATTATGAATTATGGTTTTATTGCGAAGTTGATTGATTTTATTTATGAAAATTTCTAAGGATTACTATGGGTTTCAAAAGCTATACACTTTCCCATTCTCTATTGTCAGTCACGTGCCTTTGGGTTTGGTTCATGATAGGATAAGAGGTGGTGGAGGAGGAGATAGCAAAGATTTTGGTGGTAAAGATAGTGTAGGTCATGGTGGTACTGCAACCATTGTGTCAAGTTCATAAGTTGTGGTGGTCATGGTGGAGGTAGAGGTGGTGGTGGTGGTGGAAGTTGTGATATTGTCAAAATACTAATTGAAAAAATTGGAAAATGTCTTTTATTAGTTTTTTAAAAGCCTTTCATAATTTGAAAATTTTAGAAAATAGTTTTTTGTAGTTTTCTATAAATTAGAAAATATAACATCTAAACAATAAATTCTAGTTTATAGTATTTTTGAAAAAAGTTTTTGAAAAACAGACCTTATTTTTCAAAATGAAATGGGCCTATAATTTCCTAGGAAGGGAAAGTGGACTGGTTATTTTGAATTTCACATTAATTGTAGTATATAAATTAGTACAATTGTTTTTAAATTGTCATGGTTTTGTAAATGAATGTCATGCTACTAACTTGTATGTATTTTGTATAATTAAAAAAAAACTAATTATGCACTGAACAACTATTCTTTTATATTTATAACATTGTTTTTTTATTAAAGATAAGTACAAATAAGTACTTTGTGGTTCAAGTATTTTAGCATTGGAATCCAGTGGTTTCTTTTGTGACATTTCAATACCCTGTGATTCCAAATTAATAGCACTTAATTGACAAAATTTGTTACAACTCATGATTTCTCTCACTTCTAGCCTCCAAAAAATTTGATTTTTAATGTTAATCAAATTCTCATAATTTTAGCATGGATTTAGCAATAGTGCCATTGTTCATAGTGTTTAGAATATTTTTGTAAAAAAAACAAAAATGAAAAAAAAAATCTCTTTTTATTTATGATATTATTACTACTTAAAACTATCACGAATAAACTTATTTTTCCCTCCTCTATCAAATTGTGTTAAAATTTTAATTTTCAAATGCTTCAGGAGAGAGAAATTATAATAAATTTGTCACTTAAGTGCTATAAATATGAAAGCACAGGGTATTGAAGTGTTACAAAAAAATCATAGGCCCCTAATGCTAAAAACATTTAAACCATATGGTACCTAGTTGTACTTATCCCTTTTAATTATTAATATTTTTTTACATGATGAAATTATTTATTATTTAAATGTAAAACACCGATGTAAATAATACGATATATATATATATATATATATATGTGGTCATGGTTCATTGAATAGCCAATTCCAGTTCATATTTGATAGTTCATAGTTCCACCAAAGCTAAAATCAAATAGGAACAAACCTTATTTCAATTCAAGGCTAGTTCCAGATCTAGCTTGGTTTGACTGGTTATATATATATATATATATATATATATATATATATATATATATATATATATATGTGGTCATGGTTCATTGAATAGCCAATTCCAGTTCATATCTGATAGTTCATAGTTCCACCAAAGCTAAAATCAAATAGGAACAAACCTTATTTCAATTCAAGGCTAGTTCCAGATCTAGCTTAGTTTGACTGGTTCGATAAGTTGATTTTTTTTTTCATTCAATTCGGAACTGGAACCAACTGTTTTGGTTCCATAGGGGATGAGCTGGCCCAGAACTGAATCATCCTCTATTTTAGGCTAATTATAGATCAGTTCCATTTTCAGTTTTGATTGGGCCGATTCTTTGTCCAAAGTGGCCCGTGGCCAACCTTAAATATACATTTGAAACCAATAATAATTATTAATTTGGATTATTATTCTCTCCTACTTTAAAGAACACTACTGTCTAAGGATATGTTTGACTAAACTGTTGCTACCAGTAGCTAGTAGCTAATAGATGTTGATGTTAATTAATAGCTTGTAGCTAGTACCTAATTAATAGTAAGTGTTTGGATAGTTACTTACGGCTTGTTATATATATATATATATATATATATATATATATATATATATATGCTAAATACATATAAAATATTTAATATTAAAAATAAATAATAATTTTTATCCAAAAATTAAAGTTATACATTATTTATATGCTATGGGGATTTTTTGTACTCTACCCATTTATTTTTGCACTCCTTTTTTTTTTTTAATTTTAGGTTACATAATTACCCTTTATTTAAAATGTGTATTTTTTTTTTCATTAATTACTATTCCTAAACTATACTCCTTGTACTTTTGTTGAATCTAAATTTACTGTTTAATATTTAAAATTATAAAACTACTAGTACTTGCTTACATTATTTTTTTTTTTGCATTAAAAAAATAGCATAGTCAATTATTCTTTTATAAAAATGCTTTACTTTTTAATTTGTTTAGTCAATTATAAACTTGCACCAATAATAAAAATAAAAATCTTTTTTTAATTTTAATTTTTAATTTTATGAGCAATTTTTAATATCATACACATTATTTTATTTTTATTTTTCTTATCATAATGTCTTTTAAAAATAATATAAAAATCAAATTACATGATTAAAAACATATATCATAAAAATTTAATGAAAATTCCTCATATAAAAAATTGCTGTAATTTTAATTTTTAAGACAAATGTTATAATATATTAATAATAGAAAAATAAGTGCTATATTTTTTTATTAAATGGACTTTTTGCATTATAATTTAATTAAAGTATTTGTTAGAATATATTTGATCTAAATTACATGTAAATTGATTTACCTCTATTCATTGAATTTATGAATACTTTTTATATAATAAATCATTGTTGAATTTTATAATGATTCTTTTAATTACATTATTTGATTTTTAAATTATTTTTAAAAAATAATGATAAAATAAAAATTGAAATCATGTGCATATAATATTTTAAAAAATATCTTCATAAAAAATAGAAGATTTGTTATTTACTATTATTGGTGCAAATTTTACAATTAAGATAAGTTAAATTTAAAGAGTACTTATAAAAAATTAATTGACTATATCAAATTTTATTAATATAAAAAAAAAACTCAATTACAAGTAATTTCAAAATGTTGAACATCAAACAATGAATTTGGAAGGAAAATGAAAAAAGGTAGCTTTTTTTTTCTTACGAAAAAAGGGAACTTTCATTACTGAGAATCATTAACCAGAACATCAAGGAAAAAGAGCGAAGGTCTATCTCTCCACTCACAGCATTCAACAATAGAATCAGTTGCTCTGGCAAGCCTATTAACAACATAATTCATTGAACATTTAACAAACAACAACTACAAATGTTGGAAAGACAAAAATAAATGCTTACAATCACTAGTAAATGTGAGTAGCTTCATAATGGTTAGCATCAATATCTTGCACCAAAACCAAAGCATCTATTTCAATGATGACATTGTCAAGCTACAACACTTTTAACCAACTAAGAGCTTCATGTATGGCTAAGGCTTCAACAAGCTTTGGAGAGAAATTACCATAAATAGTCTTTAAATGAGCTTGGATAAAGACCCATGTTGAGTCACGAATAACACAAGCCAAACCTACCTTGGAAGGGAAGAGAGCCACGTCTACATTAACCTTGAGAAAACTAACTAGAGGTGGAGGCCATTTCTAAACAAAATGAACAGAGCGACCATAAGAAGAAAACTGACTTTGATCTTGAGCTTTGGACCATTGAAGAAGATAATTTTGACGAGAAAAATGACTTTGATCTTGAGCTTTAGACCATTGAAGAAGATAATTTTGACGAACCTTAAGACCTAAGAGCTTGAATTACATTTATGGCAAATTAACTCATTTTTAGCTCACCATATGCCCTAAATTAAAACACAAGCAAGCACTATTTGATATTTAGAGAATGAGAATGCAAGCAACTTTACCCAATCGATTGGATAATCAGAAACAATATTAGGCAAAGGAATTTGACTCTTTAATCAACATTCTTTAGCAATAATTAGAATCAATACTAGGCAAAGGAAGTTAACTCTTTAACCAGCATTCTTTGGCAACACAGTAAGTAAAGAGCAAATGTACAGTAAATTCAGCATCACAATGATAATGAGGACAATAACAGATGCTAATATCAACATTCCTAGTAATTAAATTAGTATTTATGGGAAGATAATCACAACACACTCTCCACAATAGCTCATGAACCTTAAGAGGGAGATTGAAGGCCCAAAACCATTTTTAAAAGGGCACCAAAGCCACATTATAGGAGGAAAACTAAGAACTATATAAAGAAAAGTAACCACTCTTAAAAGTATAAATACCTCAACGATCCCCCATCCAGAAATAAGAGTTATAAGATGAATAAAGACTAACAAGGAGCTGTTTAATCAGGCCACAATCTCATTTGTTAAATAAAGCATTGATAGTGGAGTGATCCCAAATGCGATTAGCGTTGACAATAAGATCAGAAACCATATTAATAGTGGAATCCATAAGAGAAATAGAAGTAACATAAGGGTTGACAACATCTAGGAGCCATGGGTCCCTCCAAATTGATATGTTAACCCTACTACCCATTCTCCATTGAAAAGATTATCAAAGCATATCTTGACAAAAGAGAATATTGTGCCAAGTGAAAGATGGATTTGGACCAAGTTGAGCATTAAAAAAAGTCCATGAGGATAATACTTGGCCTTGATCACTTTTATAATAAAAAAATCCTGACAAGTGATTAAATGCCATCCCTGCCTACACAATAAGGCTCTATTAAATAGATGAAATGATCGGAATCCTAAGCCATTATGCTCCTTCCTAAAATAAAGCTTTTCCAAGAAGACCATTGTAGACCTTGACCATTATTGCCAGAGGAGCCCCACAAAAAAGAATTAAGCATCCACTCAAGCTCAGCAAAAAGGAAATTAGGATGAGAAACACATTAAGACCATAAGCAAGCACTACTTTAGCAATAGATTTGATAAACACAACCCACCCTGCATGGCTCAAAAATCTTTTGTGCTAACCTTGAATTCTACCCCAAACTAGCTCCTTAATAAAAGAGAATATTTGGTGCTTGCTCCACCCCCACAAAAGATGGTAATCCCAAGTACTTGCCATGACACATTGAAAATAGAACTAATATAGTTCCTTGTTTCAGTAACAAAATTAGAACTAAAAGTGAGGGATGATTTACTAAAGTTAATAATTTGTCCCAAGGCATGACTATATAGATCAAAGACAGATCACAGAACACCCACTTCATTAGCATTTGCTCCAAAGAAAAAGAAGTTGTCATCAACAAAAAATAAATGAGAGATGGATGGAGCCTATCTAGCAATCTTACAACCTCAAAGCTAACCATTTAATAATTTATACTTGATAGGAGTTGTCAACCCTTCAACATATAGAAAGAATAAATAGGGCGACAATTGGCAGCCTTGACAAAGACCTCTCTGAGGCACAATTAGACCCAATTCAGATTATTATGCATAATCTGGTAAGAAACCATTTCAACATATATAACCATCAACTCAATACATCTGATGTTGAACCCAAAACACGACATCATTTTGCGAAAGGAAAAAAAGGTAGTTTAATAGTTGTAATTAGTAAAAGAATGTAATAACCCGAATATTTTTAAACTATATATATATATATATATATATATATATATACTATATATATATATATATATATATATTAAGAATTATTGTTATTCTTATTTTTACATCATTTTAATTTATGTAAATACTTTATTATTTTAATTGTCCTAATATTTTATTCATGGCATTATTATTGTTTATTATTATTATTTATAGTATTATTTTAACTAGTGCTAGTATTATTATTATTGTTGTATATAGACATATTACCTACCTAATATATTAGGTAGGTCAACATGTTTGTTATTATTGTGTGTGTGTGTGTGTGTATTTTTAGACAAAAAAAAATTGGTCAAAAACCTCATAAACGGGTCAACAAAAATTTTTTTCCCCTTCCTTACTATTTTCTTCTCTTCTTCCTCTGTCACTCTCTCCTTTTCTGCGTGCATCAGACCATCCCTTCTTCCCATTAGCTGCTTCTTCTTCTCTTGTTGTCTGAACTGAAGCCATCACCCTGCCCTTCCTCCTTCCTCGCGCGAGAAGACAGCAGTAGCAACATGCAAAGACAGTAAGAAGCAATAGCAACGGAAGCAGCAATAGTTCTGGTAGCGTGAGGCAGCAGCAAATCAATAGCTCTTCTCTGCATTTAAATTTCTGTTGTAAGTAAGTTTTAGGTTAGTTAGTTAGAATTGTTGTAGTTGATTTCTGGTTGATTTCAGTTAGTTGTTAGGTTGATCTTAGTTAGTTTTCAGGTTGATTTTTAGTTGTTTAGGGTTGTTGTTAGTTGATTTAGTTGATTTTGTGTTGATTTTTATTATATTTACTAATTACCCAGAATTTTATTTTAATTATGTAGTTAATTTTTAGGTTGATCTATACTTATATATTTGTGGATCTAAAATTATTTGGGGTTAATTTTGGTTAATAGTATATCAAAATTGATTTAGATTAATTAAATTGATTTTTATGGGATTTTTGTATATTTATTTAGGTATTTTAAGTTTTATATATATTTTGTTAATGTGATTAATTAATTAATTATTTTTGATTGAATATTTGAGTTAATTAGTGTTAGTATATTATGTTAGTAATTTTAGTAGTGATAAAATAATTTTTGATAATTTATTTATTTTTTTTAGAAATTATTATTATTATGTAAATTTTGAAATAATAGGAAAATGGTATGTTTTTGTTGACATTATAATTAAATACTATGTTTTAGTTAATTTTGAGATAAAATGTGGTATTAAAATAATTTTTATAAATTATTTATTATTTTTAGTTAATTAATACTAACTATTTTTGAAAATTTATTCAAAATTTATTTATTTATTTTTTTGTGGTTTAAATGAGTTTTTAATTAATATTATAGAATATTTAAACTATATGGGTAATTATAGTTTGAATTTAACTATATTATATTGAATATTTGGAAAATTGAGTTTTTATTAATATTATATTATTAATTGAAATTTTATTAAATTATGGTGGAAAATAATTGTATTTAGTGTTTTAAAAATTTAATAAATTATATTATGATTTATTATTAATTTTTATAGTTTTTGGTGATTTACTATATTAATATTTAGTATTTGCTTATTTGTATTTTTTTGAACCTCAGTTGGGAATTGTGTAGTTTGGGGTTCCAACTCGAGGTGTTGTGCCACTGTGAAATTTTGAAGTGTGTTTACTTGCAGGGTTGACTCTACTTCGGTAGAGGGATGTCCGTTTTATAGAAAAAACTCTACCGAATTTTTGGTAGATTTCTCATAAAACATGACACCGAGTCAATCCTAAAATTGTTATTCTTAATTGGAATCGAGTCTTCCTTAGAAACTCTAGAAGTTAGGTTTCTATTTTCTGATTGTCATTTTTCTTTTCCGTCTTTTAGCCACCCCTCTAGTTGCATCTACCAGTCAAGGTCGAACATGACGTGCCAGAGTAGCGCCTTTATACTGTAAGTTAATATTTGATCTGAGTGTCAGGTCTTTTGATTAAATCATATTGAATTTTGATGAATTATTTAAGTTATGAGATTTTAGACGGCATTCTTCATATGTTATTGCATGATTTAATTTATAATTAATTAATTTTATTTTATTTTATTTTTATTTATTTGTAATTTTCTTTCATTTATTTATTTTCATTTATTTTAAATAAAATACGGTAGAACAGGCTACCTGATGAGTTTCATCAGGACCGTGTGCGCATCGATAAAATATGTGATTATATTAATTATATTACTAGGGCCGATGGTTTGGTGATACATTGCTCTCGGACACCGCCAGTAGTATAATATTTGTTTATTTAATAAATATTGGGGCCGAAGGTCTGGTGATGTTTTGCTCTCGAACATTGCCAGTATAATTTGGATTATTATTTATTAAATCACTGGGGCCGATGGTCTGGTGATGCTTTACTCTCGGACATCGCTAGTGATATTGGATTAAGTGATGTGATTGCGGCTGTGTATCCTAGTGATGCTTTGCTCTCGGGATTCGGCAGTCTTGAATATAAATGGGTCGTATGACTGTTAAAAATTTATAAATTGGGTTCTACTAAATTTTTATACTGAAACGTTTTAAAAAGACATTTAAATACTTATTTCTTCCCTTTTAAAAATGGATTTATATATGTATATCAAATGGTTTGAATAAAATTATATTATATTATATTTCCATAAAATTTATTTTAATGAGATTTTCAAACTGCATTCATTTCTTTATCAACTTATTCAGTGAGGTCTGACTCCCCTCAATTTATTTTTTTCAGGAGTTTAGAATTTTTTTGTTAGGCCTACTTCTATTTGCCGTGTAGCTTCGTCACCGGCTATTCTACGTAGATCTACTTAGTTGTATTGTATTTATATATGTGTACCGCAGTAGAGAAAATTGTATAACTACATACTTTATTTGGGATTTTATGTATTTATAATTTATGTACTAAGATATTATTTGTATAACTGATGTTTATTTATTTTATGCACTGATATTATAATTTAAATTATATTGAGAAAAATCAGTTTGATAACGTGCATTGTGATTTACTTATTTATTGTAAGGTTTTAAAGTTTAAATATTCCGCGTTTTTCTTTTAAGACTTACTACGGGATTCGGTAACTTTATGTTTTCTCATTCCCTAGTATCGGTCACGTACCCTGGATTCAGGTCGTGACAAAGAATAAATATTTTCAAAAGAAGATAGTTATGTAATTTATATTACTAAAAAACAACAATGGAGTGTAAAAATAAATGTGTGGAGTGCAAAAATGTCCACCCTATTTATATTGTTCAAAGATTTTTTTTCTTTTATTAAACTAGAAGCAATTTGATTATACATTAAATCCATTTAAAGTGTACTAGATTCTTCGTCACTCTCCTTTTCACATTAGTCCCTCTTATGCAATAAAACTATTTTTTTCCTGTTAATACGATCAATATCGGATCCAAGCACAAAATATGCACATTGCCAATGCACTCCCCTTTTTACATTAATCTATCTTATGCTATAATTTAGTGGTCTATAATTTATAATTTTTTACATTTTAATGGATTGTGTGAACCAAAAAAAAAGCCGGAAGAAAAGATGTTTCTTTTCATTATATTTCTACAGAAATTGCAGGATCTATAGATAAGAAAAGAGCAACACAACTAATTTATTTACAATATCTACTATATTTAGAAACTAAATCCCCTAAATTGTTCAACAACTAAATTACGTAGCAATATATACAATGATTCTAATTCCTATTTGATTATTTCATAATTTTTGGGATTTGAATATTGTTTCCAACATTTCCCCCCAAGCTAGTGAACATTTATCTTTTTTTTTTCTTGCTAATAGAAATATCAAATTTTGGGTTAGATAACACCTTTGTAAAAACATATGCCTCTTGAGACTTAGTAGAAATATAGGGTAAAGCAAGTCTTGCTTTCTAAAAATTAATTATACTAACTATATTTACATAGTTATACTAGTTGCCATACTTTTACTAGTCATTAATATTATAAAGATAGTACCAATAATATTAATATATTTATATTAATTATATATGAATCATAAAATAATTATACAAAATATATATTCATATTATTTATATTAACTCACATATTTATATTAATTAAATTAATTTATATTAAACATACTAAACAAATTAAACTTTATATTTATTTAATTATTGATAACATAAAAAATAAAGATAAAAAGTAAATGAGTAGTTATATGTACAGCAGCATATACATAAATTTAATAATATATCAAGGGTAAATAGGTTCTCAGGTACTTAATTACTTTTTAAATGAACTAAAAAGTTAGAATAAATCTCGGGGATGTTAATTTGTAACTTCTCCAATTTGTTAAAAATTTATTTGTTTATTATTTTGTGAAACAGTTCAAACCAATTTTTCTAATTGAATTCAAATATTTTTGAATTATATTTTTTAAAATGTTACTTGAGTTTGTTAAGAGATCGGATATTTAAAAATTGACGTTATTAATTTGATTAAAAATATTAGTTTTAAATAGGATTGAGCATAGGTCATGGAAAACTTGAACCATCCTAATAAAATAGAATTGAAAATTTTCAAAGTAAAAAATTTCTATTAACCATTTAACTTTAAAAAATTTCTATTAACCATTTAACTTTTTCTAAACTATCCAGAAAAATTTTATTGGAGTAAGAACTGAGTTATGAGAACTAAACTGTGCTGATTTATACCAAAACTATAACCGATCGATAGTGTGTGTATATATAAAAAATTTCACTAATAATAATTATTATTATTATTAGTATTTGATGATATATCATAAAGTTGATAAGTAATGCGATATAAGATTAGAAATTTAAAATTATATGTTACAAATAAAATTTAGTACCATTTTAATGATAAATTATATCCAAGTAATTTATTTAGATAATCTACTATTAAATGTTAACTTAGCATATAATATTTGACATATTAAATACTAATTAATTGTTTGAAATAAAATAAATATACTTAGCAATTGAATATTTTTATAGTTAATTTACAGTATATGTTTAAATAATAAAATAAAATATAAATTTACAAATAAAATTTGTATAATCAAATTTATAATTTTATTTATTTTTTCAAATTATAAAATTATTAAAATATAAATATTATAATAAATTTTAAAAAGAGAAATTATAAAAAATACAATTATTAAATATAATATATTTAAGATAATATGAAAAAATATATTTCTTTATTATTAAATATTAATTCTAAAGATATAAACTAAAAATTGATATAGATATATGAATTTTGGTTTTGCTCTAAATCAATTTGAATTATCTATTTGCTCCAAATATTTGCTCTGAATTGCTCTAAATTCAAGATGGATATTTAAATTTTCAGAGTTGAGTCTGGAGTATTATTTTTTTGAATTCTCTAACTTTTAAGTCGAGTCCAAAGAATTCACTTTCTTTGAACTGCTCTGATTCGTGTACAACCCTAGGTTTAAATTGCTAAACTATACCATTTGTGCTCCTACTTAATAGATTGTCAATTATTAGTATATACATCATTTTGTGTGTGTGTGTGTGTGTATATATATATATATATATATATTTCTATACATATATTTACATAGGAAACCTGTTTTTTAGGGTTGAAGTTTTTTATATATATATTTGTTAATTACTAAAACTACATAGTTTCATTGTGAAGTAACATAGTTTTTTGGTTAAGACAACGATTATGTCATAGTTTTTTTGTTAGGATAATAATTATGTCATTGGTCACGACCATAATTGAAAAGAGTCCTATAGGGGGGTAAATATGACTACCAAATAAAAATGAGAAATTAAAAAATTTTTTTGCAAGAATTAAATAGAAATTGAGAAGGAAGAATGAAGAACACAAAGATTTAGGGAGTTCGGATTCAACAACAGTCTTATGTCTCCACTTAACTTATCCTCAAGTTAGGATTTTCAATCACCCATAATTGTATTAACAAGATTGAGATTATACAAGAGTTTTATGGCTCACTCTTATAACTTTACAACATGAGTTTTCAAGGCTCACTCAAAAAAACCAAAAACTCAAGTGTTTCAATGGACAACACTTAAACCAATTTCTTTGGAAATAAATCTCACTTCCCTTTTAATTTAACCCAAGATTTAAGATAAAGAGAAATTTTATTTCTAACATGCACCCAACTCTAAAAAGAGTTATACAAACAAAGAATTGTGTAAGAGAATTTGAGAGCTCAATGAATGCTTAAGAAAGAATGAATGATAAAGAAGTTTTTTTAACTTTCATTCAGTTCTAGAGGTATTTATACTTAAAAATATAGTTTTTGGAGGTGAAAATGATGTGTCTAATGTCCATATTTTGAATCATTGAAAGTGATGACGTTAAACAGCTATTCATGGATTGAAACTGTGATTGGCTGCTTAAGACATTTGAATTTGCCCACACTTTCTTCATAAAAGTTATAGATATTTGAATTTATCATTTTGAATCACCTAAATTGGATGTCAGTAGCTCAGGATATGTCTAAAATACTAAGAGCTGTGCAATTTAAAATTCAGAATACTATCAGACAGTTATACCTAAGTTAAAGCCATGATTTTCTCTTAAAGAAATTTGAATTTGCCCATACTTTCTTCAAGAAAGTTATAGATATTTGACTTATCTTTCAATATCATTTTGAATCACCTAAATTGAACTTTTTTTTTATCTCAGGATATGTCCAAAATACTAAGAGTTGTGTAGTTTGAGATGCATAATACTATTAGACAACTATACACAAGTTAAAGCCGTGATTTTCTCCTAAAAAAATTTGAATCTGCCTATACTTTATCTTGAAAGTTCTAAATGTTTGACTTATCTTTCCATATCATTTTGAATCACCTTTATTGGACTTCTATAACTCAAGATATGTCCAAAATACTAAGAGCTGTGCAGTTTGAGATGGTAAACATATATATGGATTTTGACTCAAAATTTGCATAACTAAATGAACTTGGATTTTGAAAAATAAGCCCAATTCAGAAAGCTTAAGATGTCTACTTCAAATGTGAAGAAGATAACTTTCTCATTATAAAGCTCTAAGGATGTCAAAAACCTCATTGAATCTCAAAGGTCTAATCAGCCCAAGATAATCTGTCAAAAGCCACCTTGAATCTTAAAAGTCCAATCAGCCCAAGATAATCATGTTTCATTTTAACTTCCAATAGATTCCTAACTTATACACACTTAAATAAACAAATTAAATGCTCAAAATTAAGTTTGTTAAGATCAAAATTAAGATTGATTATTGTAAAGGTCAACAATAATAATGCTATTGTGACCCATGAAATGATAAAAAAAATACACCCTCCCAGTTGATAGAGTCCCCTGCATATTGAGGCAAAGACAGAATTTCAAAAAAACATTTGTCCTTTTATGAGCTGTGGTGTTTGGGTTGGCATCATCTATTAATGTCCTTTTGGGCAAACACCTAAATTTTGATATTTATTATAAAATTAAATTGGAAATTTAAGTGTGAATTTCATTTTATTAATAGTAAATATGGATTATAGAGTTCAATTATTTTTTATTAAATTGGTGTTAAAAAAAATATTATTAATAAAATTTTAAAAGTATATATATATTATTATAAAGTTGTACCTTTTTGGTACTTTATCTTAAAAAAAAAAAGTAAAAAAACATGACAGTAACTCACCCATGCCCACTTTTTTTTTCTTCTTCTTTCTTTCCTTTCTCCCATCTCTTTCTCTTTCTCTTCTCTCTACCATCGATAGCCACTGCTCCACCACTACCCACTACCATTACTCCACCACTTACAGACATCGACGATGCCACCTCCACCTCCTTCTCTTCCTGTTGCCACCACTCCCTCTCCCTCTCTCTTGGTGTCATTTGGTATGGTTGGTCACCGGAGCTGATTCTGGCTACCCCGAGGCATGCCGCCAGTCTTGAAATAATCCTCATCCTCTAGGCTCTCTTTTTCCTAACTCAATTTTGGATTCTAACACTAGTAAGAACTTCTATATGTGTAATTAGTTTCTAGGTTTTATTTATTTATTTATATGGTGAAATTGAGCTTTAATTAGATTTAATTAAATATAGTTGCTTTAGGAAAATTTGATGTAGAGGTTTTAAGCTACCTAATTATGATTTTTATTTATTTTTTAAAAATTATTTTGAAAATTTGAATTTTCGGGTCTCGGTGACTGTTCACATAGTCATGGGTTCAATTAATTTTTATATTTTTATTAAATTCTATAAATTATGTAGATTAATCTTTGTCAAGGAAATTTATTGAAATTATGCATTGAATTTTTTTTATAAATTTTTGAATGCTTATGCCAAAATTAAATTTTTGGAAAAGTAATTATAGATTTGTAATTTTTATTATTTTAAGTAAATTATTGTTAATTATTATGTTTTAGATAGATTTTGAATAATAATAGTATTAAAATAATTTTTATAAATTATTTCCTATTTTTAACTAATTTATATTAATTTTTGAAAAATAATAAGAAGAATAAACACAATTATTGTTTTTAAGCTAAAATAAGTTATTTGTTAATTTTGTGATATATTTAAGTAATTTAAATGGTTATTTACAATTAATGTTTATTTAATTGCAGGATTTGAATTATGTATGTGTATTGACGATACTTAAACTAGAATTTTACTATTTTATTGGAAAATAAATATGTTTTATGATTCATTATAGAAATAAATTAATTTGTGGTCTTTAAATGAGACTTTATCATTTTTTTATGATTTTAAAGAAAATTATTTTATTTTATTTTTATTATGAATTGTGGCTCCCGGTTGGGCATTTAGTATAGTTCAGGGGTTCAACCTGAGATTTGGTGTTGTGAGAACATTCGAAGTGTATTTTTCATGGAGGAACGACTATACTTTTAGTAGAGAGATGTTCATTTTATAGAGGAGACTCTGCTGAATTTTTGATAAATTTCTCGTTAAATGTGATATCAGCTTGTGTCGAATTCCTAGTTCTAGTTGAGTTGTGTCTTTGGTCAAGTCAGTTTCATCAATCATATAGTTTTCATAATTCTGAGAATTTTCATGAATTTATTTATTTTATTTTAGTAGCATATTTTAAATAAACATTATTTATTTTAGAAAACTCTAGGACTCGAGCTATAGCACCAGGGCAATAGAGAACGCGTCGCCTGACATGCTTAACCTGTGAGTTAATTTTATGAAATGTGTGTTACGCATATTTTCATTATATTTTCAAGTAATGATTAAATGATTGATTTATAAATATATTTATATTGTCATATGTATGATTGTTTCTTCTACATTTATGAATAGTAATTAAAAGCATGTTTAAAGGAAAATTATTTCGTTATGTTTTATTTAATTATTATTTAATTATTTAATTATTCATTACTTAATTATTTATTTTATTTTATTTTATTATTTTATAATTAAAATTGATTTGGAGATAATTGTAGAACGTGCTACCTAGTGGGTGTCATTAGGACCACGTGCACATGGGTAAGATCTCAGTATATGTGTATAATGTGAAATGGGCCTGGTGGAGTGTGTATTCTCAGGCAAGAGTGAATGGTTAGAGCTTAGTGGAGCTAGTGCTCTCGAGCCGTGAAAAGGGATGTAACTTGGTTGAGCTTGCTCTCAATACATCAATATGGGATAAGTGAAATGAATATGGCAATAACTCGATTGAGCTTGCTCTTAGGACAACAATCATTTGGATTAAGGAGAACCAAAAGGCTATTAGAATAATGGTTTAGGTATTCTACATATTTTTTTGCTAAAATAATTATTTTATATATTTTGACATGGGGATTTCAAATTAAATTGATTTAAGGGTTAAAAAGAGATTTTATATAAAAATTATCAAGAAAAGTAAATGATTTTAATAATTATAATTACTTTATTCTAATTTATTTTGAAAAAACAAATGGTTTTAAAACTGACATGCATTTTATAAAAATTGATTCACTCAGTGAGGTCTGATTCCCCTCAACTTATATTTTTCAGGACCTTACAGTCAGCTTTCTAGTGTTCCCCATCTATGCCAGGTTTGTTCTTCATCAACTGCACTATATATGTTAAATTGAAATATGTATTATATAACTAAATTCTATATACCATGGTAGTTAATTAGAGAACTTGTATTATTTGTATTCTAATTTTATTAGACTTGAGATGTTGTTGTATTTAGAGAATACTTATTTTATGTATTTGGTATTGTGTACTTGTTATGATTTTATTGTTAAGCAATGGTTTTATTGTTAAAAATATTATTTTTATTTCACAAAAAAAATTTAAGGTTTAATATAGGTTTCAATTACTTTATGTATTCCCATTTCCTAGTGTGATCATGTACCTTTTGGTGTGAGTCATAACAAAGTTGATATCAGAGACTATGTTTTATTTTTGGCCCTAATGGTCTCTGAGATATGTCATTTCTTGAACTACTGTGGTAATTAGGTTGATAATGTTGATTATTGTCCTTGTTTCTAGAATTTCGTGTTATGTATGTTCCTTATTGTGTTTTGAATTTTTATTTTTTTATCCTTTCAGAATAAGGAGAACACATAATGCTCCTACTGTAGAAGCAGCATATGATGAGGATGAGCAGTCCATACAGGATGAAGTTCCTCCCCCAGTTCCTCGGCATAAAGGAAAGGGTAGGGGTACACTTAGATCTAGAGCAGAAGTAGCTCATATATAAGAACAAGAGCAGCATGTTAGACAAGGATTCCCTGAGGTTGATCCTACAACTTTTGCAGCTGGAATGGCAGGCATCAACCAAGGCTTAGCAGTTCTAAATCAAGCCATGCCTTTAGTTCAGCAAATGTTACAATAAAAGAATTAGGGGATGTCCGATGTAGATGCAACATTACTGTATTCCAGAGTAGGGAGAGTTTCTTTTGATGCACGAGAGATGCATTGGATTTCTTTAACACTATTGAGGCCAAAACTCTGACAGGCTAACAAACTACCAATGGATTATCGTTATAAAGTTATCTGTTCAGTCCATAACTTAAGGTTGGTTCATACAGTCCATCCAACCATGCACGACTATGCTGACTTGGTTAGAATTTAAGAAGTAGTTTCTGAGGTACTTCTATCAAGCATCAATAAGGGATAACTATAGATGTAAGCTATTGCATATAAGTAAGGGTGATCGATTAATTATAGAGTACACTTATGAGTTCCTCATATTGGGTTGTCATGCACTAGATGTGATTTAGGATGATAGGAGAGTAGTAGAGTTATTTATGATCGATTTAGGTACAGCCTACATTAGTATCCAGATTGAAGACCAGAGGTTAGACAGTGTTGTTAAGGAGGCTCATAACTAGAGAGATGCCATATTATGCTAGCAACAGCAATAGAGTAGTGATTACATAAGGGATTCATCAGCCTATGTTTTAGATGAGTAGTGTCTATATTTAGACTATGGGTACTTCACAAAAGGGCTATCGAGTTAACCAAGTGCATAATAGTGGTATACAATGTAGTAGACCTTTAAGGTTTAAACCTAGAGGCAGTAGTGGTAATAGTAATTAGAGCTTTGAGTATGGTACTACAGGCTCAGGGCTAGTGCATGCCCTACTTATGGCCATGTACATCAGGGGTAGTGTACATCAATGGTCGTGTCATTTGTTGACTGGAGCTTGCTTTAGATATGGGCAGATTGGATACTTTACCAAAGCTTGTCCTAACAACGAGTATCAGTCTTCTTATGCCTAAGGATCTTTATCTTTATCTCTTTAGCCCTTTCAGCATATACATCAGCCCTATAGGCACCTATGTACCCTCAGTAGAGGCTGACTTAGTATATAGGCTAGCAGGGCTGAGATTCAGGAGGCATATATGGGGGCAGACTGAGTGGTAGAGGATTCACACAGCCTTTCAATTCCTAGTAGGTTGGCTATGGATAGGCCAGGGTGTTCACTCTAACTCCTCAGAATGCTCAGACATCCAATGTGGTGTTAGCAGGTACTCTCTCAGTGTGTTATTTTAAGGCTAGAGTTTTATTTGATCCTTATGCATTCCACTCTTTTGTTTCAGTTATCTTTGCTTTAAGAATAGAGTGGTAACCATCCAAATTGTTATTTCCCTTATCTGTAGTGACTCCACTTAGTGATGAGTTAGAGATAAACATTTTCTTTCCATCTTGTCTTGTATTGGTGGAAGGTAAAGAGTTGCTTACATACTCAGTATTATTGGATGTAATTGATTTTGATATGACATTGGGGATGGACTGGTTAGCCCAACATTATGCCAATCTAGATTTTTGAGCGAAAGAGGTGATTTTCATAATCCTTAATGATGAAAGAGCTTCAGTTTAGAGGCGATAAGTGTTCAATGCCTCAGAATCTTATTTCTGCTGTCACATCTAGAAAGATGCTTAAAAGAGGATGTAAAGGTCATTTAGTTATAGTTAGAGACACGAAGGTAGATATAGGAGCAGTTAAAAAGGTGCCTGTGGTGTGCAAGTTTCCTGATGTGTTCCCTAAAGAATTACTAGGATTGCCACTAGATAGAGAGATAGAGTTTTATATAGATGTTTCACCCGATATAGATCTTATCTCGATGCTACCTTATAAAATGACATTAGTGGAATTGAAAGAGTTTAATAAGAAGTTGTAAGAATTACTTAATAAGGGTTTTATCAGACCTAGTTCATCTCATTGGGGTACTCCTGTATTATTTGTGAAGAAGAAAGATTGTAGCCTTCAATTGTGTATTAATTACAGATAGCTAAACAACATCACCATCAAGAACAAGTATCCTCTTTTAAGGATTGATGACTTATTTGATCAGCTTCAAGGAGCTCAGTGCTTTTATTAGATTGACTTGAGATCTACGTATCATCAATTAAGTATTAAAAGTGGAGATGTACCCAATACTGCATTTTGGATAAGATATGGCCATTATGAATTTTTAATGATGTCCTTTAGGTTGACTAATGCCCCAATAGCCTTTATAGACTTAATGAACCAGATGTTTAGGCCATTCTTGGATCGATTTATGATAGTCTTTATTGATGATATCTTAGTGTATTTAAGGGGTGAAGCCGAGCATGTCATGCATTTGAGAATGGTGCTTCAGACTTTGAGAGAGCATAAGCTATATGCCAAATTATCTAAATGTGAATTTTGGTTGGATCAAATGGAATTCTTAGGCCATGTGGTGTTTAGAGATTGCATATAAGTGGATCCCAAGAAAATAAAAGCCATTACAGAATGGCCAAGGCTTATGACAGTGACAAAAGTTAGGAGTTTTCTAGGTTTAACTGGCTATTACAAGAGATTTATGAAGGATTTCTCCAAGATTACAGCACCTTTAGCAAGGCTAACTCAGAAAAATGTGAAGTTTGTTTTGACTGATAAATGTGAAAAGCATTGCTTGTTGCTTAAGGACTTGTTAACTTCAGCTCCAGTATTAACTTTACCTTCAGGAAATGAAGGGTATATAATGCACTGTGATGCTTCTCAAGTAGGATTAGGGTGTGTTTGATGCAGAATGGGAGAGTAGTTGTTTATGCTTAATGACAATTAAAGAAGCACGAGTAGAACTACCCTGCCTATGATTTAGAGATGGCAGCTGTGGCATTTTCTTTAAAGATGTATAGGTATTATTTATATGGTGTAAGTTGTGAAATATACACCGACCATAAGAGCTTAAAGTATATCTTTCAACAAAGAGACTTGAATTTGAGACAAAAAGATGGATGGAACTTTTGAAAGATTATGATTGCTCTATTCTTTACCATCTGGGTAAAGCAAACATGGTAGTTGACGCACTGAGTTGGAAGTTAGTAGGTAGTCTTGCACACATTAGCATAAAAAGGAGACCAATAATTAAGGAGTTGCATGAACTAATTGATTAGGGGTTGCAGTTGAAAGCGACTAATAAGTGTATTTTACCTTAATTCAGAGTATGGTCAGTGTACTTGGATAAAGTTAAAGCAACTCAAAGAAGAGATCCATAATTGCAAAAGATTATGTTTAAAGTGTAACAAGGTCAATTTAATGACTTTGTCATTGATAGTAAGGGCATGTTGCGTTTGGGCACAAGGTTGTGTGCACTATATGTGAATGATTTAAGAAACGAGATTATGGAGGAAGCTCATTTTTCTACTTATAGTATTCACCCATGTTCTACCAAGATGTATCATGATTTGAAAGATACATATTAGTGGAATGGGATGAAGAGAGACATTGCAAAATTTGTATCTAAGTGTCCTACTTAACAGTAGGTGAAATTGGAGCACCATAGGCCTTCAGGATTGTTGCAATAGTTGCCCATCCTAGAATGGAAGTAGGATATGGTTACTATGGATTTTGTAGTTAGTTTACCTCATACATCAAATGCCTATGATGCTATCTGGGTGATAGTTGACAAACTGACAAAGTCATCTCACTTTTTGCCAATTAAGAAGATGTACTATACTAACAGGTTGGCAAGATTGTATGTTAACCAAATTTTTTGTCTCCATGGAGTACCGGTGAGTATAGTGTCTACAAAAAAGGCACTTTTACTTTAGTCTTTTAGTAAGAATTACATAAGGCTTTGGGTATAAGGTTGGACTTCAGCATATCTTTTCATCCTTAAACTGATGGTCAGTCAGAAAGGACCATTTAGACTTTGAAGGATATGTTTCAAATGTGTGTGATGGATTTTGGTGGCCATTGGGCCATACACTTACCATTGATTGAATTTGTATATAATAACAGTTATCATACAAGTATTGAAATGGTTTCATATGAAGCATTGTATAAAAGAAAATGCATATCGCCTTTATGTTAGGAAGTTGGTGAAAGATAGTTGACAAGATCAAAATTAGTACAAATGACTACTAAAAAGGTTCCCATAATTTAGCAGAGATTGAAAATGGCCTTAATAGATAGAAGAGCTATACAGACCCTAAAAGAAAGGATGTATCATTCTCTATTAGAGACTTAGTGCTTCTAAAAGTGTCTTTAATGAATGGAGTGATAAGGTTTGATAAGAAGGGTAAGTTAGCTCCAAGATACATCAGACCTTCGAGATTCGATCGAGAGTTGGCAAAGTGGCATACAGACTGGTGTTACTGCTAGAGTTATCTTGAATCCACCTAGTGTTCCATGTATCAATGTTGAGGAAGTATATTTTTGATCCATCGTATGTCCTTTAGCCTCAAATAGTGGAGCTTGGAGAGAATTTGATGTATGAAGAGTACCCAATGGCGATAGTGGATTGATAAGTTCATCAGCTCCGTACCAAAGAAATTTCAATGGTGAAAGTGTTGTGGAGCAACCATGTGGTGGAGGATTGCATGTGGGAGATTGAGGCAGGAATGTAGGTGGCATACCTTTATCTTTTTCATTAGTGGACATTTGTATTTCTTTTTATTTATTTAAATTTGAGGATGAATTTTTATAAGGAGAGAAGATTATAAACACCTGAATTTCGATATTTATTATAAAATTAAATTGGGAATTTAAGTGTGAATTTTATTTTATTAATAGTAAATATGGATTATAAAGTGTAATTATTTTTATTAAATTGGTGTTCAAAAAATAAAAAAATATTATTAATAACATAAATAATGTATATATATATATATATTGTACCTTTTTGGTACTTTACCTTAAAAAAAAAGTAGAAAAACATGACAGTTGCTCACCCTTCCCCCATTTTTTTTCTTCTTCTTTCTTTCCTTTCTCCCTTCTCTTTCTCTTCTCTACACCATTGACATCCACCTACTCCACCACCGCCATCGTACCACCACTTGCTGATGTCGATGATGCCACCTCCACCTCCTCTCTTTCTGTCGCCACCACTCCCTCTCTGTAATATCCTGTATTTTTAAATATTTTTATACTGCATCGGGATATGCAGTGTTAATAATTTTTGTACATATTATGATATTTTTACGAGTTGATATGTATTTAAAACCTATTTTAATTATTGTATATTATTTAAAGTCCTGTACGTA
This sequence comes from Mallotus nudiflorus, assembly GCA_947683625.1. Lineage (NCBI taxonomy): Eukaryota > Viridiplantae > Streptophyta > Magnoliopsida > Malpighiales > Euphorbiaceae > Mallotus > Mallotus nudiflorus. The sequence goes on from CANTUR010000184.1 coordinate 3,060,270, forward strand.
AAATTTTCCCGGGACTTACATTTTCGGAAAAATTTTCACGTAAATAATTTACTATTAATTATTTTAAATAGATTTATGGACTTGTATGAACTCATACGTATTTTTAAATTACTAAATAAAGCCTATGTGTGTATAAATCCATCAGGGACCATGTTATTTGACACCGCTGACATGCTTCAGATGCGGGCAGATAGGACATTTTGCTAGATCGTGCCCTTACTTCTGGTATCAGCAGCCGCAGATTCCATGATTTCCACAGCAGTCGATTGCTAGTGTTGCACCAGTGCCATTTCAGTTACCACCAGTTCAGCATCAGAGTTCCACTCAACTTGTTCCACAGTAGAGTCGTGATAGAGGTACTAAAGTAGGTGCCAGAGGTGTTGGCCAGGCTTCTACCAGTCAGCAAGGAGGTCGAGGATAGGCCAGAGTCTTTCATCTCACTCAGCAGGATGCTCAGGCATCTAATGCAGTCGTGGCAGGTATTATTTCTGTTTGTTACCTGGATGCTTGGGTTTTATTTGATCCGGGTGCCATGCATTTGTTTGTTTCTCCTGTTTTTGCTTCTAAATCTTGTTGGCAAGCTTCGAGGATGGCTTTTCCTTTGTCTGTTGCCACTCCTCTGAGCGATTCCTTGGACGCCGATATTGTTCTTTCTGGTTGTCCAGTTCTCATGGAAGGTAGAGAATTACCCGCTGATTTGATCTTGTTGGATGTGATGGAGTTTGATGTTATTTTGGGAATGGATTGGTTATCTCAGCACTATGCTGTGGTAGATTGCAGGAATAAAGAGGTGACCTTCATAATTCCTAATGAAAAAGATTTTAAGTTTGTGGGTGATAGGAGTTCAGCACCTCAGAATCTTATTTCTGCTATTACGGCTAGGAAGTTATTAAGGAAAGGTTGTCAGAGGTTTTTGGCATTAGTCAGGGATACTTCAGTGGAGAAGTTGTCACTCATAGATGTTCCTGTTACTTGTGAGTTTCCTAATGTTTTTCCTGAGGAGTTGCCAGGTTTACCACCTCACAGAGAGATAGAATTCTGTATAGATGTGGTTCCAGGCACTACTCCTATATCTATGCCACCCTATCGAATGGCTCCTGCAGAGTTGAAAGAGTTAAAGGAGCAGTTGCAAGAGTTGTTAGATAAGGGTTTTATCAGACTTAGTATTTCTCCTTGGGGTGCACCAATCCTGTTTGTGAAGAAGAATGATGGTACCCTGAGACTGTGCATTGACTACAGAGAGCTAAATAAGGTGACAGTGAAGAATAAGTATCCTCTCCCGAGGATAGATGACTTGTTTGATCAGCTATAGGGTGCACAATTCTTTTCTAAGGTTGACTTGAGGTTGGGTTATCATCAGATGCGTATTAGTGAAGCCGATATTCCTAAGACAACATTCCACACTAGATATGACCATTATGAGTTTCTGGTGATGTCTTTTGGTTTGACTAATGCACCAGCAGCTTTTATGGACCTGATGAATAGGGTATTCAGACCGTATGTGGTAGTCTTCATTGATGATATACTGGTTTATTCAAGGAGTATGGAGGAGCATGTATATCACTTGAGGATTGTACTACAGACACTGAGAGATCATCAGCTTTATGCTAAATTCTCGAAGTGTGACTTCTGGATGGAGAGTGTTTCTTTTCTTGGACACGTGGTGTCTAAAGAAGATATCTAGGTTGATCCATAAAAGATTGAAGCAGTGTCTGTGTGGCCTAGACCGACTTTTGTTATGGAGATTCGAAGTTTTCTGGGTTTAGCTGGGTATTATAGGTGGTTTGTGCAAGATTTTTCCAGAATAGCAGCCCCTATGACTCGCTTGACTCAGAAGAATGTTAGATTCAAGTGGTCAGAAGCTTGTGAGAATAGTTTCCAGTTGTTGAAGGAGAAATTGACCACAGCGCCAGTGTTAGCTTTGCCTAATAGTGTGGACAAGTTCATAGTTTATTGTGATGCCTCTAGAGTTGGCCTTGGTTGTGTGTTAATGCAGAATGGAAGGGTGATAGCCTATGCTTCAAGGCAGTTGAAGAAGCATGAGCATAACTATCCCACACATGACCTTAAAATGGCTGCAGTGATCTTTGCTCTGAAGATTTGGAGACATTATTTGTACGGGGTGACTTGTGAGATATTTACTTATCACAAAAGCCTTAAGTACATTTTTCAGTAGAGAGATTTGAATTTAAGGCAGAGGAGATGGTTGGAATTATTGAAGGATTATGATTGCGAGATTCTATATCATCCGGGCAAGGCTAATGTTGGTAGCAGATGCCTTGAGTAGAAAGTCCTCAGACAGTCTTGCTCACATTAGTGTTGAGAGGAGACCATTGATCCAGGAGTTGCATCTGTTGGTGGATCAAGGTCTAATGATGAAGCTTAGTAGATCAGGTGGACTGCTAGCTCAATTTAAAGTGCAATCTATACTGAGGGATAGGATTAAAGCAGCTCAGAGCCGAGATCCTATTCTGGAAGAGCTTGTAGAGAATGTTTGAGCAGGGACGTTCACTGATTTCACACTCGATGATGATGGTGTGTTATAGATCAGTGGTAGATTGTGTTTTCCTGATATGGATGATTTGAGAGAAGAGATCCTAGAGGAAGCACATTCTATAGCCTATAGCGTACATCCAGGTGTTACTAAGATGTACCACATATCAGAGATCTATACTGGTGGGATGGATTGAAGAAGGATGTCGCTGATTATATTGCTAAGTGCTTGACGTGTCAGCAAGTGAAAGCTGAACATCAGAAGCCTTCTGGGAAGCTTCAGCCTCTTCCTATTCCCGAGTGGAAGTGGGAAAGGATAGCTATGGATTTTATGGTCGGTTTACCTCGTTCTAAGGATGCATACGATTCTATCTGGGTGATTGTAGACAGGTTGACGAAGTCTGCACATTTCTTTCCTGTGAAAGCCACTTACTCTGTAGCTAGATTAGCAAAGTTGTACGTGAAGCATATTGTATGCCTTCATGGAGTACCTGTGTCCATTGTGTCAGACAAAGGTTCAGTATTTGCTTCTCATTTTTGGTAGAAGTTACAGGAAACGATGGGCACTAGGTTGGACTTCAGTACTACATTTCATCCTCAGACAGATGGTCAATCTGAGAGGACGATCCAGACACTGGAAGATATGTTGAGGATGTGTGTCCTGGATTTGGGAGGTAGCTGGGATGATCATTTGCCACTCATTGAGTTTGCATATAATAACAGCTACCATAGCAGTATTGGCATGGCACCATATGAGGCGTTGTACATAAGGAAGTGTAGATCCCCTCTGAGTTGGGATGAGATTGGTGAGAGAGCTTTGACTAGACCTGAGATGGTTCAGGATGCTACAGAGAAAGTCGTCGTGATTAAGCGCAGATTAGAGACCGCAGTTAGTAGACAGAAGAGTTATGCGGATCCTAGGCACAGAGATGTGGAGTTTCAAGCTGGAGATTTCATTTTTTTGAAAGTATCTCCGATGAAGGGTGCGATGAGATTTGGCAGGAAGGGTAAGTTGTTACCGAGATATATTGGGCCGTATAAGATTCTAGAAAGAGTTGGCACTGTTGCATATCGGCTGGATTTGCCTCCGAATATGTCACAGGTGCATCCAGTATTTCATATCTCGATGTTGAGGAAGTATATCTCAGACCCTTCACACGTGTTGCAGCTTGACAGTGTAGAAGTGGGTGAAGATTTGACATTTATGGAAGAACCTGTGGCGATCGTTGATTATCAAGTTCGACAGTTCCGTTCGAAGTAGATTTCGATGGTCAAGGTTATGTGGCGTAGCGACAGAGTTGAAGAGCATACGTGGGAGACTGAAGCTAAGATGCGAGCTTCTTACGTAGCTGAGATGCGAGCTTCTTACCCGTATCTCTTTCCTTCCTGATCCTGTAATCTTTACTTTCTGGAATTCAGGGACGAATTCTTGTAAGGGGAGAAGACTGTAATATCCTGTATTTTTAAATATTTTTATACTGCATCGAGATATGCAGTGTTAATAATTTTTGTATATATTATGATATTTTTACAAGTTGATATGTATTTAAAATCTATTTTAATTATTGTGTATTATTTAAAGTCTTTTACGTAAAATTTCCCCGGGACTTACATTTTCAGGAAAATTTTTACGTAAATAATTTACTATTAATTATTTTAAATAGATTTACGGACTTGCATGAACTCATACATATTTTTAAATTACTAAATAAAGTCTATGTGTGTATATATTTATTTAATTATTACCCTATTATTTTATTATTTATTTATTAGTTTTATTGTTATTTAATTATTTTTATTTATTATTAAATTTTAAAATATTAAATTATATGTGTGTGGTGTATATTTAATGTGTGTAATTTAATATTATTTTATTATATAGTGTAAAGTATATATATATATACATATAATAAGTCAAAAAAATCAAATTTTGGAAAATTACCGAATTGCCCCCAACTCCCTCCTTCTTCCCCGACCATCCCCATCGCCGTTCCGCTGCCTGTCACGTCGATTTCTTGCCATTGGTGTGCCGTCCGGCGTGCCACCACCTTCCTCAGCCTTCCTCGCCGCCTATTGTAGCCGTTTCCGGCGTCTGGAGATCGATTTTGGCCGGAGAAGCCGAATTCTTCTTCACCGTCGATCACGACATTTTTGGCCACCATTTTCGACACCGTCGGTCTCTTTCTTCTCCTTCAGCTCCGGTGAGTATGATTCTAGCTTTGGTTTGAGCTTAAACGGTCTTGATTTGCTTAGGTTTTGAATTTTCAATTTCCGTCATATTAGGGTTTTTGATTTTTTTGAGCTTCGAATTGATTGATTCATGAAAATTCCTTCACAAATGTTGTTCCCATTAGCTTAATCTACATGTATGAATTTTTTTAGAATTTTTGGAAATTATTTTGATTTTTGGGTATTTTTGAATATTTTAATATTATTTTCTAATTTTCGGAAATTAATTAAATAAATTATGAAATTGTGTTTTATGATAATTATAGGTGTTGAAATGAATTATAGAAATTTATTTGGTATTTTTATGAATTTCTATGTATTTATTTTGAATTATTTAAGTTTATGGAATTATTGAAAAATAGGGTTAATTGTGTTTTTAATTGAAATTAATTGGTTAATTGAGTTTAATTATTAATATTATTGATAAATATGTTGAGAAAATTAATTTTGGATAATTATACTATTTTTGGTGAATTTTTGAAGTAATTATAGTATATTTATATATATATGGGTATTTTGGTAATTTTACACAAAGTTGGCTAAAAATGTAATTTAATTGGTTTTAATAGTTATTTAAGGTTTAAAAATGATTTCTACAAATTATTTAGTATTTTTAACTAATTAAAAGTATTTTTCGTGAATTATTTTCAATTATATATATAATATACGGTTTTACTAATAAAATGAGTTTTTATCGGTTTTTATTGTGTTTAAAAGTTAATTATGTAATTTTTACCTATAAAATGAATTTCTATGTTATAAGGGCATTTTTGGTAATTCTGAATTATTCTGTGATTATGGACCCCAGTCGGTAGATTGTCGTTTGGAGTCCGATCGAGGGGTTGTGGATGAGTGGTTGAGCCTGTTTTTCGAAGTGTGTTTCTTTGCAGGGTCGGCTCTACTCTTTGAGTAGAGAGATGTCCATTTTACAGGGGAGGTTATGCCAAATTTTTTATAGCATTCTCGTAAAACGTGATATCCGGTCGAACCCTAATTTCGATTCTGTGTTTAATATTCTAGACCGAGTTTCTAGGGTTTTCTGTTAGGGTTATTCTGATTTTTGTCGTTATTGTTTATTTAGTTGCGTTAAGACCGAGGCCTAGTGGACCAGGCCCCTCGGACCCATCTCGTGGAGCGCACTAAGTGTGAGTTACTATTTTATATATATGTGTTTAAGATGCATGATTTTAGAAATATATGTTTTATTTTGATAAAAAATGCATTAATGGTTTAATAATTATTTAGGTTTATTTTGGTATATTTTGATATATTTTAAACTATATGCATGCTTAATTAATAAATTATTCTTAAAATGTTTTTAGGTATATTCATAGTTTATTTTTAGTTTATATTGGATTTATTTCACGTATATATACTCGAAATATACCTAGTTTACTTTTGGTATATTTCCAGTATATATATGGTTTATATTGTTATTTTATTTAAATTCATGCATCATTTAATTATGAATGAATGTTTTATATTTATTAACGAAGGATATCAATAGAACATGTTACCTAGTGGGCAGCACTATGACCGAGTACGTACCGGTGCGCTTATAGCATTTAGGCTATATTATTAACCAGTTTGATGATTTTGATTGGAATTGATTTATCTGATGTGTGAGATGTGATTTGGGTGTGATTGCTGGAGCTTGATTGACCAAGTGTCTCAGGGCCAATCACACTGGCAGTCAGACTGCTGGAGCTCGGTTGACTTAGTGTCTCGGGGCCAATCTACTGTCTAAATGGATTAAGTGGATATATTTCGGAATAAGTGAGCCTGTATGGCTAGAGTGTTGTCTAACACTGTTGGAGGTTTCGATATCATAGGGTTCTATTTGATCCTTCATAAATGATGATTTTAATAAAAACATATAAAATGATTTTTCTGCATCTGTGTGAATTTGCCTGTATATATACATATTATATATACTGTTGATTGTATGCATTGTCATTTAATATGCATGTATATATTATAGTAATTCACTCAGTGAGGTCTGACTCCCCTCCGTTGACTAATTTTTCACGAGAGTCATCATCTTCAGACCTCAGTAGCAGGCCTGTACGCTGGATTTCTTCCACCCCGGCTTCTTTGTGTAAACTGCTTACTTGAGTCTTATATTTATAATCTAGACACTACAGTAGTGGTAAATTAAATTGGGGTATTTTATGTATTTTATTTATGTGAGATATTGTATTATGTGAACTGGATTTGTATTAAAAAAAAATTATATATATGAGATGAGATTTAATTTAAATCCAGTTGGTGAAAATACTATTGTGATATTTATGATTTTCATTTCCGTTGCATTTGATATTGTTATTATTATTATTGCATGTTTTATTTTATTTTTAGGCTTGCTACGGGTTCCGGATTCGAAAGAATTCCCGTTCCCTAGCGCCGGTCATGGCCCTGTTTTGGGTCGTGACACTCTCCCTCTCTTTCTCTCTCGGTGTCGTTTGGTGTGGGAGGTCATCAGAGCCAGTTTTGGCCACCCCAAGGCACACCGTCAGTCTTGAAATAATCCTCATCCTCTAGGCTCTCTTTTCCCTAACTTAATTTTGAATTCTAACACCGGTAAGAACTTCAATTTGTGTAATTAGTTCCTAGGTTTTTATTTATTTATTTATATGGTGAAATTGAGCTTCAATTAGATTTAATTAAATATAGTTGCTTTGGGAAAATTTGATGTAGAGGTTATGAGCTACCAAATTATGATTTTTATTTATTTTTCTGAAATTATTTTGAAAATTTGAATTTTTTAGTCTTTGTTACTGTTCACGAAGTCCCATTTTTATATTTTTATTAAATTCTATAAATTATGTAGATTAATCTTCTTTAAGGAAGTTTATTGAAATTATGCACCGAATTTTTATTATAAATTTTTGAATGTTTATGCCAAAATTAAATTTTTGGAAAAGTAATTATAGATTTGTAATTTTTATTATTTAAAGTCAATAATTGCTAATTATGATGTTTTAGATGGCTTTTGAATAATAATAGTATTAAATAATTTTTATAAATTATTTTCTATTTTTCACTAATTTATATTAATTTTTGGAAAATAATAAGAATAGTAAACATAATTATTGTTTTTCAGCTGAAATAAGTTATTTGTTAATTTTTTGATATATTTAAGTAATTTAAATGGTTATTTGCAATTAATGTTAATTTAATTGTAAAATTTGAATTATGTATGTGTATTGACGAAAATTTAAGTATAAACTAGAATTTTACTATTTATTGAAAATTAAATATATTTTATGATTCATTATGGAAATAAATTAATTTGTGGTATTTAAATGAGTCTTTATGATTTTTGGTGGTTTTAAAGAAAATTAATTTAATTTAATTTATTTTTATTGTAAATTGTGGCTCTCCGTTAGACATTTAGTGTAGTTCGGTGGCCCAACTTGAGATTTGCTGTTGTGCGAATATTTTAAGTGTGTTTTTCATATAGGAACGACTCTATTTTTAGTAGAGAGATGTCTATTTTATAGAATAGACTCTCTCGAATTTTTCGTAGATTCCTTGTAAAACATGACATCGGCCTGTATCGAATTCCTAGTTTTAGTTAAGTTGTGTCTTTAGTCGAGTCAATTTCATATAGGTTTCATAATTTTAAGAATTTTTGTGAATTTATTTATTTTATTTTATGAGCATATTTTAAATAAATAGTATTTATTTTAGAAAACTTCGGGATTTGAGCTATAACAACAGGGCAACAGAGAACACGTCGTCCGACATGCTTAACCTTTGTGTTAATTTTATGAAATGTGTGTTGTGCATGTTTTCATTATATTTTCAAGTAATTATAAATAATAAAGAAATGATTATATGATTGATTTATGAATATATTTATATTGTCATATGTATGATCATTTCTTCTACATTTATGAATAGTAATTGAAAGCATGCTTAAAGGAAAATTATTTCATTATGTTTTATTTAAATTATTATTTAATTATTTAATTATTCATTACTTATTGATTGATTGATTTTATTTTATTATTTATAATTAAAATTGATCTGGAGATAATGGTAGAACGTGATACCTAGTGGGTGTCACTAGAATCACGTGCGCATAGGTAAGATCTCAGTATATTTGTAAAATGTGAAATGGGCTCGGTGGAGCGTGTGCTTTCGGGCAAGAGTGAATGGTTAGAGGTTAGTGGAACTAGTGCACTTGAGTCGGAAAAAGGGATGTAACTCGGTTGAGCTTGCTTTCAAGACATCAATGAAATGACTGTGACAGTAACTCGATTGAGCTTGCCATCGGGATGACAATCACTTGGATTAAAAAGAGTCAAAAGGCTATTAGAATAATTGTTTAGGTTTTCTACCAAGGTTTCTGCTAAAATAATTATTTTATATCTTTTCGTGTAGGGATTGTATATTAAATTGATTGAAGGGTTATAAAGAGATTTTATATAAATATTATCGAGAAAAGTAAATGATTTTAATAATTATAATTACTTTATTCTAATTTATTTTTAAAAGGGTTTTAACAAATTGTTTTAAAACCAATATGCATTTTATAAAAATTGATTCACTTAGTGAGGTCTGATTCCCCTCAACTTATATTTTTTAGGACCTTACAGTCAGCTTTCTAGTGTTCCCCATCTGCACTGGGTTCATTCTTCATCAGCTACACTATGCATGTTGAATTGAAATATGTACTTTAAAACTAAATTCTAGATACCGCAGTAATTAATTAAAGAACTTGTATTATTTGTATTCTGATTTTATCAGACTTGTGATGTTATTGTATTTGGAGAATATTTGTTTTATGTATTTGGTATTGTGTAGTTGTTATGATTTTGCTGTTAAGTAAAGGTTTTATTATTAAAAATATTATTTTATTTCGCAAAAGAAAAAAAAAAGGTTTACTATGGATTTCGGTTACTTTATATATCCTCATTCCCTAGTACCAGTCACGTACCTTTTAGTTTGAGTCGTGATATTTTGATTAACCCAAGTGTGCATTTGGATTGTGGTTAAAGAAATGGAATGTAGCAATTACATATATAACTATTAAGGGAGTGACAATTTCATGTGTAATAGTTTTCTCGTTAACCTTATTTGATAAATAAAAAGTACTCATAAGCTAAGTAATTAATTTTTTAAAAAAAATGTTAGTATATATGAAGTAATTGAAATAATTAATTAACTAGCCTTTTCATAAACAATAAAATTTTAAAATATCGAATAATTAAAAAAATATTAGAAAAATTTCATAAAAATAAAGTTACACAATATATTTTTTACATTTTTACACATAAAATATGGTACAAATTTTATAGAATATAATTAATAAAGAATAAAATTAAAATTAAAAAGATTACTTGTAACAATTAGTTTAGCCTTTATAGTTTGTCATAAAAACATATTTATTTGACAAAATTTCTCATGTATTAAATTTAAAATGATAAAAATAATATTATATCAGTATTAATATAAATTTGATTTTATAAATTTAAAATAAATTGATTGATATATTATTTTATAAATTTGATTTATGTTTTATTAATGTAAAAATTGAGAAGATGAGTAATTTATAAATAAACATAAAATGATAGAAAAATGAAAAATGTGCATATTTCAATAAAAAAATTTCGCCTAATGGTATAAAAAAAAAGCCAAATGTTTGGGACAATTTGTAATTTTTTCCCAACCTTTTAATTTTGGCAAATATATCCCAGTTTTTTCAATTTTTGACAATTTTAGTAAAAATAGGCATTTTGTCAAAATCAAACAAAAGATGATGACGTGGCTTCCGTAAAATGTCAATGTTACCCTTTATATGGTAAAATCCATAAATGTCTGTTAACATAAAAATCCAAGTGTTTGAGATTTTTGGAAATTTTATCTCATTTTTAATTTTGAAAAAAAAAATATTTCAATGTAAAATTATTTCATCAAAATTAAATAAAAGATGTTGATACGATAATTAAAAAGTTAAATTTGCACATGATACATTCTTGAATTTATGATTGACTATTGTTTTGTTAAATTTTAAAAATTATATATTTGTACATATGATAAATTTTATTTACATTTTAAAGTTAGATATTTTAACTGATAATTATGAAATAATTTAAAATTTAAAATTACTTAGAGTAATAATTTTTATATTAAAAATTTTAATTTTAAAATTATTATGATGAAAATTATTTATGAATTTAACAATTTCTCAACAATAAATTTAATTCTTTTGTTGTTGTATTTGTATTTTATTTAATTTTAAATAAATGTATTAATATATTTGCTAAATTAAGAATTTAATTACAATTAAAAAAGTTGGGATGAAATTGTCAAAACTTTTGAACTTATGGATTTTTTATACCAATAGAACACTATAGATTTGGAAAAATAAGAAAAGGTAAATTTGACATTTTATAATATGTCACATCAACATTTTATTCAATTTTGACCAAAAAATTATTTGTGCTAAAATTGCTAAACATTTGCTAAATCGGGACAAAATGAAATAGTGGTGATATTTTTTATAACAAGAGGCAACTTTCTTTTTCTTTATTCTCTTACCAAAATTAAAAAGTCAGGATAAAACTATAAAAGGCCACAAACGTTTGGATTTTTTACACTAATAGGCCAAAATTTTTTTGTAAAATTACACATAAATGAGGTTAACTATTCACCTTAATTGTCTAAAATTTGACAAATAAGATTAAAGGAGGTTGATGAATTACATAGGAGTAATATTTATCCTTCTTTAATCCTGATCCAAATGCACCCTAAATGTAATTATAAAATTATGCATTTTTTTTGTGAAGTCATTTATTGTAAAATCAATTACTTTTCTAATAAAATTATATAATTTTGAATTATAGTTAATACTAAACTAGACATGTACCCCCGCATTATTTATTAATATATTTTTATTAGTAAAATATAATTTTTTTCTAAGTAAACAAAAATAATAAAATTCAGACATATTAAACCAAGTAAAATGAAGAATTTTAAATTAGATAGAGTAAATAGAATAAAAATTAAAAGATGTATTGTGGACATATGGCTTGACTTGGCCTAAAAGTGAAAGTTCAATGATGAAATCCAACCAAATGAGACTGGATAAGTGTGAAGTCCAGTCTTTTTCTCACTTATTGTGCTAGTGGTGCAAGAAGAGTCTTTTTATGAGCTACTAAGGCGGCTCACATTAGTAATAAGGTGACGCCTTCGCGTTAAGGTAGTACACTTTAGTACTAAGGTTGTACACCTTGGTAGTGCTAAGTTATTTTTAAAATAATGGAGAAAATCACATTTTAATTTGATTGTTTATCGACTGTTAGAATGAGAAATCGTTGCTAATATGTGAGGGAATGTAAAGAGTAATTTTGTTTGAACTAAAAATCAAAGAGAATTAAATAAGGAATTAGAAAAGAAAGGAAAAAAGAGGAAATTAGAGAAAGTTTTAAAAGGAGAGGTTGAAACTAGGAAATAAATAAGAAAAAGGGGAAGACAACAAAATGTGAGACAAAGAGCAAACTAAAAATAGAGCTAAAATATACAAAGAAAAAACACAAATGGGGAATTCAAAGAGAATTGAAAGAAACAAGGAAGTTGAGCTGAAAAAATAAAAAAAAAACAAATAAAAGATAAATGGAGAAAGAGAAGCAGAAAGCAATAGAGAAAAAAGTCTAATAAGAAATAAATATATTGGCTTTACACTATGAAGGCTTCTAACTATCACTAAAAGTTTATAAAGGCCAAGACAAGGGGGACTAAATCAATGTTAGATAAGTAGTATCCTTTTTGTTCTTTGGTTCTTTTTTCTTTATTTCATTTTAAATTCTTCAAGGCATGTTTATTAATAAATAAGTAGTTCTTGGTTTTGTGCATTGGAATTGAAATAGTTTGATAATTGAATATATGAATATATTTCTTGGTGTTGAATTTTTAGGAAGTCTATTAAAACTTTTATTTGTTTTGAACCTAGTAGCGCCTTACTAAAGAGTTGTCGCTTTATTGTGTTAAGGCGTTTGATATTCACCTTAGTGGACAAAGGCAACACCTAAGTGATGAAGCACTGCCCTTCCACTTAATGACCATATTATTTATTTTAAATTTTTCACATTTTTGTGATTCAAGCTTTTCTTTGTTTATGTATATATTTAGTTTATCATGCAGTAGATTTGATTCGCTTTTCATGACTGCATATTTATTTAAAGTAAAATATTTGTTCAATTTGGTAAGTTAATTAATAATTATTATTTTTTTTATTATTTCTCTTTAATTAGTTGTATTTTGACCAAATACATAGTTTCACCTCTAAACATTACATGATTAACCTCAGGTAGCCCTCCACTTTAATTATTTTCTATTCAACATTTAAACTTTTATTTTGAACCTCTTTAACTCATACAATATATAAAATCAACATATTTTTATAAATTAATAATGATATAGACATGAAAGAAACTTGTATGGTCTAAAATAATGCTTAATTTAAAAAGATAAAATAATTAAAGTTAAAATTTTGAGCAAATTATATTTTCCTCTTTGAATTTTAACCTAATTTACACTTACCTCCCTCTTATTTAAAAGTTAAACTTTTACCTTTCTCAACTTTTATTCATTTTTTTTCTAAAGGACTCTTAGTTTTGGCATCAGATGATGCATCAGGACATCTTAACTAGGCTAGCACATCCTTTGCATCTACATCACACACCAAAACTAAGAAATATATTAATAATAAAAAATAATAAAAGTTAACAAATACAACTAGAAAAGGGCTAAGGAGAATAACACAGTGCAGGAACACTACAAATGAAAAGCATAAAGAAAAAACACAACTAACTAAATCTATAGTTAATAAAGCCCATAACATTATGTTACTTCAACTAATGACATTCAGAAGGAAACGTTGGCCACCAAGATTCAATAAAAAGTGAAACAATAATGTTGGATAGCCTATCTATAACCATGTTCCCCTAGAAAAAAATATGGTTGAACTGAACTTGAAGATGTGATAGAAGATTCAAGCATTAATGCCATTCTCTATAGAGATGACATGGGACTTCACAACTCATGGATTGGATAAGCTTTATAATAATTACAAATTCACTTTCTATCCATAAAGGATGATAGTTAAAATAAATAGTAAAATGCACAGCAGCCATGACAACATACAGTTCGGTGTCAAAGGCAAAATAACTACCTAAGGGAATAGTAAATGCATCAAGAGAAAAATCATTGGAGATGCAAAAAATACCTCTAACACCCATAAGGCTAGGGAATCCCTTAGCAACACCATCTGTGTTCACCTTGAACCAATTATGAAAAGGGGAAAACCAGTTCACTAGACAAGGAACCAAAATAAACTTTAAAGATCCTGTAATATTTAGGCGCCAAAGAATAATGAAATCAGACTATGAATTTTACATAGTGCCCACTTTAAAGATTTCTTATTCTTTAATATGCTGACATGAGGACCAAAAAGAAACAAAAATAGGAGTGAAGTAATCTTTGAAGATTGCCTTTTTATTAACTTTCCAAAGTAACCAAAAAATGGTAACAAGGCTAACCTTCCAAAGGGCCTAAAGCTGATTGGAGAATGGCATAGAAGAGGCAATCTTAACTAATTCAATAATAGATCTAGCAATAGGAAAATGGACCTAAAATAAATCCTAAAATGCTTGCCATAAAGCCATTACATAATAACATGAGACAAGAACATGATTAATTATCTCAAAAGCATTAGAACAAAGCTGATAATGGGATACCAAAACCATGCCTTTCCATTGCAAATTATCATCAGCAGGCAATCTTTGATGGAAGGCATGCCAACACAAGAGAGAGCAACTTGGTGGAAGGTAATGATGCCATAACTCTTAGCCCCAAGCAACTTCAAGACTAGGAACTCTAAAAAAATCAGTAGCAAATTTACAATAAAATGCTCCATTTGGAGAGAGCTTCCACATAAATAAATCATAACTATTGACCAAGAAAATAACATTATGCAAATTCAAAGCTATATTAGGAAAAGCAAGAGAAAAATCACTTGGAAGATGCTAAAGAACATCCTAAAAAACATCCTTAATATTAGTTTCAAGATGTTTGCACATAGAAGATAGGATCCCAATTCTATTAGCAAATGAGTAACCAAGGAGATTCAAAGTCCAAAAAGAAAGCTTAAAGTTCAAAGCTGGCAGCCATTGCGAAGAATTCTAAAAATCATGATAAACACTTTTTTATGATGGCCAAATCAAAGAACAAACATAAAAAGTTTTAGGAGTGTCATTTTTCAGAAATTTATGTCAAAGAAAATCATACACAAAAGAAGAATCAAAACATAATTTCTAGGTGACCTGATTGAGAAGAGCCTTATTAAAGGAAAATCATCTTTTAAGGCTAATGCCTCTTTTATCAATACGAGAGCAATATTTATCCTAATTAGTCAAAACTAATTTTTTATAATGAATAGAACCCATCCACAAGAAATTACAGATAGCTTTCTCTATATGTTTCAAGAGAGGAGGAGGCTATTTGTAAATCATGAAACAATGAAGGAGAGAACCATAATTGGAAGATTTAATAAAAGCAAGTCTTCCATCCATAAAAAAAGAATGACCCTTCCAACCCTCAAGTGTAGCAATTATCCGATGAGCATAAGGCTTTAACCATTTATTTTTTGGAGCACCAATAAACATAAGAACACTTAAATAAATAAAAGGGAAAATCCCAGGTCTCATTCTTGCTCTAAAGTGCAAAGAATTAGCACATTGAGTAGAAATACCATTGCTAATAAATAACTCTGACTATCCCAATTAACATTTTTCCTAAATAACAAACCATAATCATGGAAAATATTAGCAAGAAGATCAATATTAGCATGAGTGGCCTGATAAAAGATAAGGATATCATCAGCACATAGCAGATGAGAAGCATAAAAAAAATTACCATTAAACATTGGAGCAAGACTCCCTGAAGCAACAAGAGAAGTAAGCTTTCTACTTAAAAAATCCTCTGCCAAACAGAAAATTAAAAGAGAGAGAGGATCACCTTTGTGCACCCTATGAGAGATGAAAAAAATAACCATTTTAACTTCCATTAAAAAGAATATATAATTTTACTGAAGCAAAAATATTCCAAATCCAATCACAGAATTTTCTAGAAAATCTAAAATTATGAAGAACTGCCAAAATAAAATACCATTCCATAGAGTCAAAGACCTTTCAAACGTCAATCTTAAATGCCAAATTGCCACCTCTACAATTACGGCTCATAACATTGAAACACTTAGACATAGTAAAAATACATTCTTTAATATTCCTACCTTTAATGAAACCAAACTGGATAGCATAAATAATTTTGGAAGTAATAGGAGCAAGTCATTATGCTAAAAGCCTAGTAATAATCTTAAACAGAAAATTACTTAAAATAATAAGGTGAAATTTTTCAACAGAGTTAGCACCTAGAATTTTAGGAATAAGCACCATCAAATTGGAATTAAGACCACAAAAAAATGATCTAGTAGCAAAAAAAAACTATAAATAGCATTACAATGATCATAACGAACAATATTCCAATAAGATTGATATAAATGACC
Organism: Mallotus nudiflorus; assembly: GCA_947683625.1. Lineage (NCBI taxonomy): Eukaryota > Viridiplantae > Streptophyta > Magnoliopsida > Malpighiales > Euphorbiaceae > Mallotus > Mallotus nudiflorus. The sequence goes on from CANTUR010000184.1 coordinate 3,076,564, forward strand.
TATGTAACAATATGAGTCTGGAGCACTATGGGGGTCCATGTCAAAAACCATAAAAGAAATGAGCTCATTAGAACGCATATAGGTAAGAGCCATATTATTTGCCTTAGTAACCAAATTAGGAATCATATCCTTAATGCAAGAAAGATCACAAGGAGCAACATCCAATGTAAAGAGCTGAGAAAAATAATCAATAACATGATTATTGATAACTGAAGCATCCTCAACTAGCACCCTATTAATCAACATGGAAGAACCAATAGTCTGAGCTCTACGTTTAGCCAGAAGAGCATGCAAAAATTTGGAATTACGATCACCCTCCTTTAACCATTTAACTCAACTTTTATCTTTAAGAAGTAATTCCTACTAAGACAAATGTATAGAAAGATTTTTTGTGGCATCTAATTTTTAACAATGCAAGTCATCAAAGAACCTATGGAGCTTAAACTCATTTTGAACCAAAATCAAAGACTTCTTTTGCCTTAGAAATTAAAAAATCTATATGCCCAAAAGTGTTTTTATTCTAAGCCCTCAAAAAAGAGCATACAAATTTTAATTTAGTCATTATGATAGACATCAGATGACTTGTAACAGAAAGAGAACACCAAAAATCACCCACTGTAGACAAAAAATTGTCATAAAAAGTCCATATGGACAAAAACCAAAAAGGTTGCAGCTTAATAGGCATTTGTCAACATGAGAGAAGAACAGGATTATGATTTGAACAATGGCACACAAAAGTATAACACTTAATGGAAGAGCAATTCTAAAAAGAAGGATCAGAGCATAATGCATAGTCTAGACAAATATCAACACAATGAATGCCTCTTATGTTATTAGACCAAGTATAAAATGGGCCCTTCTTATCCAAACAAGTCAAAGAGCATTTAGATATAGAATAAAGAAAATCATGATAAGGTTAAGCATTAGGAGGATGGCCTGTCTTTGCATGAGCACCAAAGTAAGCATTAAAATCTCTAATAACAAACCAACTATTAGTAATCAAAGTAGAGAGATATTCCAACTCAACACAAAGATGCTTCCTTATAGAACAGAAAATATAAGCATAAACACAAGTAAGGTTTTGGGGTTGCATATTGAAATTAAATTCCACAGTAACATGCAGAGTTGAACTAGAAAATATAGAAACATTCCCAACTCCCACATCGTTGGAAACAAGAACCCATAGAAAAGGAAGATCTAGATCATTAGAAGCAATGAAAGATAAATTAAGAGAGTGCTATAAACTACTTGGAATTGAATTAAAAGCAACTTTTGGCTCAGCCAAACAAAGGAAAGTAAGCTCATGAGTGTGACAGAAATTAAACAAAGCATGTTAGGTGGAAGGGTTTCCCAACCTTTTACAATTCCAAAATAAAGAATTCATTAAGAGACATTGGAAACCAACCTTATTTAAGGTCTAGTACCTACAGGAACCATTTTCCAAGGATATTTTTTTCTTTTTGTTAAAGACCACTTGCCAATTTCTAGTGTTATGATCCATAATGTTTGCCTATGGTTATTTGGCAATTAAATGCAATTCTTATTGAGCTAGAACTCGAGAACCAGAATCATTATCAGTAGTGTAGGTACCATCCACTGCATCCTCTTGATCATGAAAGATGGGTAGATTGGCATTCAACAGCTGATCAGATGGATTGTCTATGTTAACAACATCAATGGCTGTGTTAACATGATCTAGAACTGTGTCAGAAATTTCTTCTTGATAATTATAAAAAATATCAGGTGGGACCATAGGAGGAGCCTTAAGTTCAATCAAAAGGATAAGTTCATGAAAATGTGTAAAAGCCATATCAATAGGAATATTGGAATTACATTTTGGCCGCCAGACTTTCTGAATAGGTGACCAACCTTTATCTTATGCACTATTCTGATCCATTTTAGATGGGACAAAGGAATCTTAAGGCTTAACCAAGCAATAAGACAAAGCTCCATAACCAATTGAGTTATAAGTTAAACAAAATTCTAGAAGATTTTCATAGAGGATATCGATATCAAACAAGAATCCATTACAGTCCAACATCATCAAATACTATAAAGCATTTGCAAGAATAACATCTATTAATACACGAACAAAATGCCTAAGATTACTAACTAAAGTTGCTTTATCAATATGAATCGGAGTGCCAATACTCCTAGCAATATCAATAAGGATCTATGGATCCTAAAACTCCCATGGTAACTAATAAAAATAAACCCAAAATTGAGTCGAAGTTGATTTTTTCTTATAAAGATCAAATCCTGGAGTCCCTTGTTATAAGGGCAAGATGCCAGGTTTAAGAATAACTTAACTATGATTCCAAATAATGTTTTTGTCAATAATGGAATGTAAGAGAATGTGATAAAATCCCCTACTTAAAGAAATTAAGCGCCAGTCCATTTTAAGATTTCAGAGTGCATTTAGTCACTCTTTCAATTTAGAAAGAATCCAAGTGTTTCTCATTTGCTTAAAATAATTTGGGCAATCAACAAATGTTGGCATAAAGTGATCCATTTCCTATAAACATTAAAATTGATTTTGATCTCTTGATAAGCTCTATAATATAAACATTAAAAGGGATGTAAAGTGTAAGCATGGAGCTGAATGATGAAGAATTTAAGCTAATTAGCTCAATTTCCTATTTTGAAATTAATTAGCTTGAATTGGATGAATTTTCAAGTTAATTTTCTATTTTGGAGTTAATAAGGAAGATTCTAGAAGATGTGAGAAAATTCAAGGATATTCCAAGTCCAAGTTAATAAGTCAACAAGTCAAAGTCAAAGTCAAAGTCAAAGGTTAATTGTCAACATTTTACATGGCATGTGATATGGCATGCTACAATGCTTAGTTGTCATGAGTTGTCAATTTTGACCTTTCAAAGATAAGTTGTCATTAGTTTTCAATTTTGACTTTTCAAAGATATGTTGTCATTAGTTATCCTACTTTGAAGGAAATCTCTTTATTTAAGGATTTTCCTATATACATCTTTAGGAATAAGGAAGAAAACCTTTTCCTTCAAGGATTAGGTTATTTACATGCCTATATAAGGGCTTATATAATGAAAAGCGAATTTGGAAGATTGAAATATTGAAAGTAAGGTTTTTCCTCAAGCTTTGTTCTTTTGGAACTTTGCAAGTTTACTTGAATTATTTCACATCTACCTTTTATCATAATTGCTAGGTTAGACTTAGAATTGTGTGAGTTTTCATCTTTTAATAGATAAGTATCTTGCTTCAATTTAATAAGAAAGGGGTTTAGCTTCATCAACATAACATATCCATGATGATCCTTAGGCTAATTTTCAAAGTTGGATGCATGTTCTATCTCTATTATAGGTAGGGTTCATATCACTTCATGCTTAGGGAAGCAACCACAGAGGTAAAAGTTTTTGGATGAGTAGGAGCAACGTCAAGATTGGATTTTTCAAAAATATCTTTCATAGAAGGTTGCAGAAGAAAACCGTGTAGTGAAAATAAATCTAAATTACTGACACAGCCATCGCCATGATGAAGGCCAGAGGATGAAGATTCTGGTAGCCTCATCTAGGATTTTTTTCACGTACGAATATAGAATCCAATATTTCCTTTACACAATAAACTTTAATTTAGTCTATTATATTGTCATTTAAGGATTGCCATTAGTATTAGACTTTTTTTGCATTAAATACCATATAATAAGACTAAAATGTCGTTTTAAATTATAATTAACTATATAACATTAATAATATTTACAAGACATTGTAATCCTTTATATTTAACAACATTAAATATATACATTTCTCACTTAAGTGGATATCAAAATATTGCCCAAAAAATTATCATAACAAAAAAATCATATACAATATGGAGTATATCGTGAGATGGTAAGAATATTCAAAATTATTTTTATTTTATTAATTTGATATTTTTTTGTTGATTATAATTGATTTAAAGACTTAATTATTAGTAATAATAGATTTATTATATATTTAAATGGTTCTAATGTAAACAATTGCTTTTTGAAATAAAATATATAATTGTTAGTATCTTTTAATTCATTTTTCTTTTTTTAATGAGGAATGTAGATATTTTATGTTATTAAATATAAAACACTAAAATATCTTATGAATATCATTAGTATTTTATAGTTAATCATAGTTTTTATTACTTAGAAGGGATTTTAGTCTTTTATATGCCACTTAATGGAAACAATCAACTAGCCCTAATGGAAGTTCTTAAATGTTAATGGAACAAAAATTAAAGGAGGTAAAAATTTGATTTTGAAACAAGAGGAAGGTAATTGTAAATTAGGTCAAACCTATAAGAGGAAAATGTAACTTGCTTTAAAATTTTTTGAACTTTTAATATTAATTTTTAATTTTTTAATAATTTTGAAGTACTCCTTTTACTTGTTTAAAATTATTTCAACTCAAGTGTTTGCCTATTTCCATTATAATAACCCTCCTTAAAGCACTATAGTTAGACCACAACACCCAATGGCACCATAAGGAGGAGCATTGTGCTAACACTGAACTCACATGTAAACTTTATTAAATACTATACTTAAGTTATAATATAGAATAAATTATACTAGTAGTAGAAGGAATAATTATAGAACATATACTAGACCACAACTTTAAGCATTTATATAGAGTTCAAATTTCAAATATTTACATCAGCTAGTACTTAATATGTAATGCATATGGAGATGCAAGTACGGGATTATAATAAAGACAAAAACATAAATCCATAGGTAGCATTAGAATCCCTCTCACAAATCGTAATGGCGGCGGAGATGTATCTCCAATAACTAGTACATTTTAGGCCAGGCTCACTATCATTATCCACTACCCCTTAACATTCATATAGAAAAAGATAAACCTAGGTCCAAAGGGTATGAGTCATTAACAAAAAGAACAAAAAGTATAGTCACTAGAAGTGCCTCACAACTAGGTTAATATAACCTTGACATCATAGTCCATTTTATACATGACCTAAATGGTTATATGCACACTATCCTCCATCTCCTCCATTATCACAAAAATGCATAGCTTTTAACCCATCGACTCTACTACTATCTTAAAGCAAGCTCTACATTGACATCTTGCCTGATGACATATTTAACTAAGGTTTTAGCTATAGTCTCTTATAGGCCATGGTGGTCCAATTAGTTGCCATATCTTAAATAGTAATGTAAACTACACTTCACTATATTGAAGAAATAAGAAAATGTGAGTGTGAGTAATTTTGTAAGAAACTTACTCAGTGAGTATTTAGAAACAAGGGCAGATATATCATATATAACATCAATCAATAATAAAGGCATAAATAATAAGAGAATTATAAAATGAACTAAACGGATTATATAATTTATCAAGTTGAGAATACAGAATGAAGTGGAAGTTATAAATTAAATATTTTCTATTATTAGTATTTATTACTTAAGTATTTTATTTTTTAATTTTTTTTAAAAATAATGTTTATAACTTAAGCTTGCTTATTCATTTTATAAGTTACATCTTATATTTTAAAGATTTGACCTCTATAATTATTGTTATATGACACAAATTATATTATAAAGAGCATTATGACTATGTGTCTAGGTGTAATTAAACTCATAAAGTAGTATATCACATACTAGACATTATGTCTTGGTACTATACTCATTATCTCTTTTCCAAAGTATAATAATTCATAAAATTTATTATGCATACTTTCAACTATATAAATTCTCCCCAAAGACATATTAAACTTATGTGTTGTCCCAAATACATTTATCAATAGTTGGCTAATAACAACAACTCTACTCTTGACAGTCTCACACAGAAAATAATTGTAATCATAAATTATAAATAAGACTCATCATTACACCTTGATAGTCACAGACATGAAAGTTCTCTAAAACAAATTCAATTATAACATTATTAGTTCAAGTGCATTTTCTATTCAAATATTACTGATTGTTTAGGAAGTGTTTGAGAATTATGCAGGTAGTTTTGCAAATTGAGCTTCGTCCAAATTTAACCCACTTTTGCTTTCTTCAATAAGCTTTCTCAAAGAAATTTATTTGTTAATGTGAACATCAATTAGTCTCCTAGGGAGTTTGTAATTCATTAACTCCTTTTTTTTATTCTTTTCCAGCTTAAGTGATTTACAAACTTAGTTAAATTTATTTAGAGCTAGGTTCATATAATAAGGGAATAAATTTGGTAAAATTGATTCAACTTTTAAATTATTAAAGCTTATAGTGAACAAATGTTATAAATAATATTTATTAGTAGTAAAGAATACTAGCTCAAATTTACATATGCATGACTCAACTTAGACAAGATCAGGCAACAAAAGTTTAGAACTTTAAAAAAAAGATCCAACAATAGATATTAAAACTAATTGGTAGAGAATATGGAGAGAGAGATAACCACTCACCTATCCCAATAACCACTCTATATTAGGTTGAATTGAGTTTAAGAACCCTAGCATTTTCTTAAATTATGATTATTTCCATTAGCTTTTAATTGTTTAGTTTATTTTATTTCAAAAACCATTTTTGGGTGTCTAAATAAACAAACACATTGAGTAATACAATTTACTACTCAGATGACTCCGTATACTTGCGGATATGCATCTACATTGTGATATTTTTGACATGGGCAGTAGATCTTCCCATTCATTAAAGCTTTATCAATAACAAATTTTACAAAATTGACAACTCCATTAAGATACTCTACACTAGTTGGTGACTTGTCTAACCAACTTTTATTCATTTGACAAACTAGTGGATGATTACCTATATAAATAATAATAATAATAAACAGGAAAACTAAATACAAACTCCTACAATATATAGACTAAAAATCATATGATTTTCTTATTCTTTTTTTTTCTTTTGCCATTTGAAAGTCCTAATAAGACGAATTAAAAAGACAATATTAATAAGAAATAAATTAAACCATCTGATATTGATAGACCAAAATTTGTTTAGAGAAAAAAAAACAAACATAAACATTTAATGATAGTGCCAATTTAACATAATTAAAACGATAAACATTTAAAAGAAGAAAAATAATTGAAGAAGCTTATTGCGTGTATATAGTTTAAACAAATATTATAGCAATTAAATCAATGATCTTATATAATAAAAATCACATCTAAACACAAATCAAATAATCAAATCAAAGATCTCACACAATCAATTAAAATCAAATAATTAAAATCATTTACATGCAAACACAAATTAAATAGATAAAAAAACAAACCAACAAATCAATTAAAATTAATGACAATTTAAGTTGAAATAAATCAAATAAAAAGCTAAAAAAATAAAATAACAAAATCCTAGAAGATAAGAATAGTAAATGATGTGAGATCACTAATTTAGAAACCATACACCCCTATAGTTAATGAGCTATGATACATATGGAATGCAAATTAACACCCTTGATCATTTGAACCCTAACCCATACTCTCAAGAAAAGTTCAAATCAAATTCAAATTTATACATTAAAAACCTTCACCTCATGTTTAGTTAGTTCAAACAACCAAAGCTTTTATAAAACTTTGATCCTTTGAATCAATTACAAAATAGCAACAAAGGTTATAAAAAAATGCACAATCTATAGCCTGAAATATAGATTGATAAGTCGAAAGATGCTCACCATAAAAATAAAGGTTTTATAAGAATACATGGTTAACTAGTAATAAAAAAGAAAGACTTTATTTTGAGTCATTCATCCATGGTTATAAGATCCTCTTTTACAAAGAATTAGTTTAGTTTATATAGGAACCAAACCTGAGCTTATACAACTATCCTACAATCTATTACATAGGATTACATACACCATATAACATTAATACCCATTAACACATTAAAACTATTGTAACTTATTACACCCCATTATTTTGTAGTTACACCCACTACCTAGTAATTACACCCAATAACCACTTTAATGCATTTAATACATTAAGTGTGTTACAACTCCCTTTTATCTCTCTTTAATAACTCGCACATATAAATACAATAAAATATAACTCTAATAGAAAAAATGTTCAAATTTAATGTCTAATATAACTAAAACTTAAACTAATAAAAAAAATCCCATGAATCTTATTAAACTTGAATTACCTTTTATTTATCAAAATGAGCTAAAACACTTTAATAAGTCTAGACTCTTATCTTCATTATTTGGGTTTGTTTGAATCATTAAAGGCTTCTTGCTTCCTTGGTGCTTGTAGGACGCGATAGTTGGATTCATATCAGTAAAGCAAAGATCAATGAATCGAGTATAGCAAACAACATAACATAAAATAAATAAATCAATGAATATATAAATTTACTTGAAAACCTAATGATGATCCTTTCTACAAAAGGAAAAGAAGGATTTGAATTTGAATTGAAAATGAAATTAAAAAATTGAAAATGAAAATGAGAAAGAGATATGAAGAATTTGAATTCATTCTCTAAATAAAACTATAAACCTTTTCATCTTTGATTTGGTTATGAATCAACTCAAATATGAGCTTTTATGAAACAAGGAGAGAAAATTACTATAGAAATGTGAAAAAATAGAAAACACAAGAAACAAGGGGAGAAAATTGAAAAATGAGGAGTAAAAAATTAAAAGAAATGTTTTGGAAGTAAGGGAAAAATAATAAACGGGAAATGAGCCAAATTAGAAGAAATGCATTTTGGATTTATTTTCTTGGACAAATGGATTGAGCCCAAAAAATAAAATAAAATTAGCATAAACCACTTTAATAAGTGTTAAGATAATTTATACAAAAACTATTATATTTTACTATTAAATTAATATATATACCACTATTTAAATAATGGTTTGATAATAAATTTGGCCACTCTTTTTCAAATGTGGTTAGTTTTTTATTTATTTAAAATTGTAATCACACTTAAATAAAAAGTGGTGAATTAAATGTGGCTATAGATCAATTTTTTCTAGTGTATTGGACTATAAGTAAACTTTAAGCATTTACATGGAGTTTAAATTCCAAATATTTACATAAGCTTTTACTTAATATACAAGTCATATAGAGATGCGAGTATATAATTGTAATAAAGATACAAAATTTTAATCCATTAGAATCCCTCTCGCAGACCGTAGTGGTGGCAGGGATGTATCTCCGATAGCTTGTACATCGTAGGCCAAGCTCACTATTATCGTCCACTACCCCTAAACATACCACTACCCCTGAACATACATATAGTAAAAGATACATCTAGGTCTAAGGGGTAAGAGTTGGCATCAACAAAAAGTATAGTCACTAGAAGTGCCTTACAACCAGGTCAATGTGATCAAAGTCGATCTCATACGTGACCTTAATGGTAGGGTGCATATTGTCCTCTATCTCCTCCCTGACCACACAAATGCATAGGCTTTACTACTATTTTAAAGGCAAGCTCTGTGTCAACATCGTGGTTGATATCTAACTAAGGTCTTGGCTATAGTCATCTTAAAGGCCATGTTGGTCTAGTTAATTGCCATGTCTTAGATAGTAATATACATTATATTGCATTATGTTAGAGAAATAAGAAAATTTGAGTGTGAGTAATTTCATAAGGAAATTACTCAGTGAGTATCTAGAAAACAAGGGCAGATGTATCATATATAACATCAATCAACAACATTGACATAAACAATAATAAGAGAATTATAAAATAAACTAAATGAATTATATCATTTATCAAGTTGAGAATAGAGACTAAAATGGAAGTTATAAATTAAATTTTTGTTGTTGTTGTTGTTGTTCTACTTAAACAATGTTTATAACTTAAGCTTGCTTGTTCATTTCATAAGTTGCATCATATATTTTTAAGGTTTAACCTTTGTAGTTGTTGTTATATTACACAAAGTGCATTATGAATATTATACATTATAATAATATGTATAGGTGCAATTAAACTCATAAAATAGTATATCATATGTTAGACATTTTGTCTCATTAATAATACAGTATCTCATAAGCAGTACCATGGTATCATACTCTTTTTGTCTTTCTTATAGTGTAATAATTCACAAAAGTTAGTACGCATACTCTTAACCATATAAACTTTCCCTAAAGGAATATCGCACTTATACGATGTAATAGTTGGCCAATAATAACAACTCTACTCATGACAGTTTCATGCAAAAGGTGATTGTAATCATAAATCATAAATAAGACTTATTATTACACCTCCACAATCACGAATAAGATAGTGCTCTAAAATAAATTTAGTTATAACATTCTTAATTCAAGTGCATTTTCTATTCGAATATTACTTTTCATTATTTTCATGTAATTAAGGTGTTATTGAAATTTAATATTTCAACTATTTCAGTACATTGTTCATTGATTTCATGGTTGTTCACTTGTGATTCCATTTAGAATAGTGTTGACACCCGGTTTGATTGGCCTAAGATAGGGGGTGAACTGTGGATGCTTGGTTTGATTGGCCTACCATAAAGCCCAATGATGAGAAATGCAAGGCTTGAATGCAAAAAAGAAGCCCAAACCTTCTTGAAAGTGGACCTAAAAGCTTAAAACCCAAAATCTCAGCCCAAACCCATTTAGAAGTAAGCCTAACCCACCTCGACCCATTTGGCCCAATGCAGGGTTGGGCCAAAAAGGCGATCGCCTCATCGTGAAGACACTACCTCTGTAGTAGTCACTTGCCTCTACATTAAATGAAGAGGTGACCATGGCAGCCAACTTAATGGGCCCACCTTCCATTGAACTCAGCTTATTTCGTGAATAGGGAGATTTTTGGGAGAAGTGGAGAGTTAAAAAGGGCAATGATGAGTAAAAAGAAGTAGGGGTATAGGCTAGACATATGATTAAAAAAGGGGAGAAAAGAGAGAAAAGGTAGACAACCATTTTGACCGAAAAAGGGAGAGGAAGAGCTTGAAAAAAAAGAAAAGAAACAAAAAGGTTTTTGAAGAAGAGGAAGGAAGAAGGAAGTTTGAATGTTGATTCTTGAGGGATAGAGGGTTAAAACCTTGCATTTAAGTGAAGTTCAAGACATACATCTACGTCTGAGGGCCAACTACTTTTGAAAATAAGCTTCTATTATAGTAATAATCTCCATTTCTTTCCAATATCACTTAATATTAGAGTTACAGACTTTATAACATCTTATTCATATATTCACTTGTTAGCTTCTTATATTCATTATTTATTTTATGGCATGCCCTCAATATGATCTATTGAAGTGTTAAACACAGTTTTAAGTTAGAGTATTTGCACATATATATTACTTGCTTAAAATAGAAATTTATTACCTTTGAGAGACATCTATGCCTATTGATCAAGTGATGCCTTTTCTCTTTCAAGAGGCATTGCCTCACCGCCATGAGGCAATCGATTTAGCAATAAGGTGATCACTTATGAGGGTTATCAGCCTATTAATAAAGTAACACCTTTTTAAAGAGGTGTCGCCTCACTGCCATGAGGTGAATGCCTTTATCTTGATAGGGTCCTGAGCGACCTCATCTTGATTTTCTCATAAATTATGCATGATTCCTAAGAATGCCCATACTTTAATATTTATAAGTCTATTCTGCATGATTATTTTGCTATGTTGTTCAATTAAAGACTAGATTTTTTTTTGTATTAAGTTAATTCATGAATTAACTTTATGGATTCTTTTGTAGGATCTTTATATATCTTGGGAACTGACATTTTATTTATTACAGGAATTTATTAGTGATTTATAATTATCAAATATTTTTCATATTAATTATTTCTTGAGAGTTTTTATTTGTCTAATTCAAATAGTTTACTTTTAGTTTATTTATGGTTTATTTTACCTTTTTGTACAAACCCCTAATCCCTTCCCTATTCATTTGGAATGTATGGTTATAACTTATTACTTTTTTTATTTACATTGAATGTTGGAACTTAAAGCATGAAATATGATTAATGAGAAAATATGGACCTTAATGTAAAACTTGACCAATTGTTTAAAGGCAATTATAATTTGCATGTTAATAAAGAAATGATTGAAAAATTAAAGGTAATAAATTATGAAACACAAACAGAGGCCAACTGTAAGGTTGGGTGGGTATTCCAAAAGCCCATACCTAGTTTCTGAACCTAATCTTTGATGACGGCTTTTGGGAACCTCTATGGAATCCAGTTGCTATATAGTGTGTCCTAGCTTTTATCTGAGTGGTGACTCCATCTCCAATTATGCTTTATGACCAATTTTATATTTCCTAGTGGGCCTCGAGCCCACATAGTGTCATGGTCACCAAACATTTAGGCACACACTAAGCCCTATCACCTATAGTTACTAATCCATTAGGGATAAAGAAACTGGTTCCAATATTTTGTGTTTTGTCATTTTTAATTATTTTCGTGTTTCTTTTGCATCTTTTGCATTCACTAAACATTGTCACACATTGAGCATCAGTCCCTAAATAACCCGATGATAGTCATTGCTTTGCTGCTTGTGTTTTACTTAAACCCGATAATGGAGTATTTGATTATTATTACTCATAGCATGTACTTATCCATATTGTATGGATGCTTAAGTGGGGAGATGTAATGGAGGTATATCGTTATAGGAACCAAAGCCTTTTTAAACTTGAAACTCATATCATATAGTGACCTAGCAACTTCCTTTAGGATATTCCAAAATGCATGTGTTTAATGCTATATAGTGGACCTTGGCATAATCCACCCATTGTAAATGAAATATGTCAAAGTAGACCTTTCATGACTCTATGACTTGTTATAATAGACCTTTTTTTATGCAAAGGCCTGTTACTTGTTTGTTTACATTAAGAGTTATCTTGTGTAGATCGATTTTGTTATCCCCCATTGATAGTTAAAACCTAAACAAAAAATCCTAGGATAAGAAACTCACTATCAAATATGTGTGTGGGAGGAATAAGGGTGGAAGTACTCATGCCTAAATTCATTACTTATTTGTTTGTTTGTTTGTTTTCGTTCACATTTAAAAGAAATCTTACATTTTATGCATACATGACATTCATTGCAACTTTTAAAAATGCATTTTTCCTAGCTATAAACCTCTTCTTATTTGGAAGTAAATCAAAGGAATTTGACCCACTAATATTAAGGATCCAATTAAACAGTTGAGACTACTTGAAAAAGAAAGCAAGATGGTAAGACCCTCTAATTTTGATATTGAAGCTTTCAAGAAACAACTGTTAAAAGAAATTGGAGATGGCATGCAATAAATGATTAGAGACATGTTTGCTGAGATAATGGGAAAAATGCATATAGATGGAGAAGACTTTGAAACTAGAACTGTTATTGGTGAGCCATTCAAAGAAAAATTGAAAGCACTGGTAGATCCAATAGAGTTAGAATGGATGAAAGACATGCAAAGGCAAATGGATCAACTGCAGATTACACTAAAGAAGCATGAATTCAATCCTAACTTTGTCAAGCTAGATTAAGATTTGGAGAAGGATGGACTATTGCCCCTAAAATACAAATTCCCAACTATTATGAAGACTCTAGTACTTATGACCCTCATATGCATTTGAAGCAATATGTCACCTACATAAAGGCCACTGGGTTGTCTAAAGCACAAATTATCAAGAAATTTCCATTATCCTTGGAATGAGCTACTATCAATTAGTACTACACTCTGGATACACAAGTCTAACAAGATTATGAGGAGTTATGTTCAATCATCATCAAATAATATAGGCTAAACTCTAGTTCAAATTTTTTCTTCACTAGCTATAGAATATAGTGCAAAGACCTAACGAGTCCTTTATGAGCTTCTTAGATAGGTGGAGAGGGAAGTTGTCTCAAATGAAGCATAGGCCTGCAGAATTAGACCAATTGATTATAGCTATAGAAGCCTGTATTCCACTTATGGCTAGTAAGTTAAAGGACATAGGTATAAGAGACTTTAAAGAGTTATACTATTTTGGAGTACAAGTTGATTTTGGAGTACAACTTGAGGCTGACTTGAATTTGGGCATTCTTGAGTAGTTGTTTGTCGGTTATGACTGTATAACTTAAGACCATATTTTACTGTACAATTTTGTCTTTAGTACTAATGAATGTTTGATTTTCTAATTTACATGAGTATAATCTTATGCTTGAATGAGAGAGAGAGAAAAAAAAAGAAAAAAACATAAAATGAGAGGACTAAAATGTCAGAATTGACTTTTAAAATTTTCCTTTAGGCATAATTAACCTTAGTTTTCCCTAAAATGAATTCCTCATATTCATCAGGAAATAAAAAGAAAAAAAAGAAAAAGAAAATAAAAAAGAAAAGGAAGGAAAGTCTGGGGAAAGAAAAAAGGAAATCTTTGTTTGTGCCACCAACAATTGAAAAGTTAATTTTGAGCAATCCTTGGAAACTCCTTATTCTTAAATAAAATTCCCACCAATTGTGAGCTGAAAAAAATAGTTGGTCAGAAAACCTATAAAGGGCTAATCAATGACAAGCATAAGGTAGCATGCCTAATTATAATGAATGAGTAATCCTATGAAGATAGACATGATTGACATAATGTTAGCACGTGAAGTGTCAAACATGGATTCATCAATTTCACAACAATCAACAACATGAGTGACGTCAATGTCCAACGATCAACAGCAAGAGTAGTTAACAACTAAAGTGACAACATGGGCATTTAGTATAATAGAAAAGTGGCCAATTATAATTTTGAATTTGTAACCACCCAGCTAGGTTGAAAACTCCTAAAAAGGGAGCGACTTAGGCAAAAGAGGGAAAATAAAAAAGAAAAAAATGAATGAAAGGTCCAGCTAGTTTCAAAAACTCCTAAAAAGGGGCCGACCTAGGCAAAAGAGGGAATATAAAATGAAATTGGTTGCATTCTTATTCTAAGAAGAGCAGTTCAAGAGATCATGAGATTTTTTTTAGTGGTGCAAGAGCAAAAGAGTCCATTAATTCTCAACTATAAGGCAATTTTTTAGATAAGTTGAGCTTCATCATGAGTAACAAAGATTTTTCAATAAATCCTTAAACTAAAGGGCAGACATAGTATCTTTCCTCACTTTGAGAATCAAGCACAGTCATCCTATACCAGTAAAGCATTCCATGAAGGCAATCAAGCAAGGGGGCATCTATTGTCGTTACCCTAATTCGACTATTAGAGGGTCTCAATTTCTGCTCCATTTGGATAAATTAGTCTTAATAACAGTCTTTAATAGACTCAAGTTTCTAATTTGTGTTATTTGATATAACAAGGGCCAGTTCGCAAAGATTAACTCTAAATAGAAAAAGCATTTGGCTATTGATTATTTTCTTGATTAGTTCATGCATACATAATATTGTTTCTACAAAAGACATCTTTGAACTTCATGCATAGGTGCATTAGAATAATGCATGTTTTCTACAAATGTTGCACACACCACAAGAGCTTGTGTTGTTAAATTATTTTTGAGGATTTTTAAAGACCACGATTATACATACATCAGTATTGAATCTTTTGGATGTTTCTTTAAAGTGGGCTAGCTCTAATGTATAGGATACATTCCTGCTATGTTGATTTTGCCTAATACTTGTGAGGCTATATGGCTTATTTTAGATTGATCTTGTTTGATTGTCTCTGCCTAATGCCCCAGAGGATATATGACATTTTTTATTTGTCTTTGTTGGATGCACATTTTGTTTATTGTCTATTTAGCTTAACGCCCCTAACACTATAGTGGCATGTTATGATTTCACTTGATACCCTAGAGGTTATATGGCTTGTTTTAATTGATTTCTCCTAATGCCCGTACGACTATATGGCTTATTGTGATTTCATCTGCCTAATGCCTCAGAGGTTATATAGCATTTTCTATTTAATCTTATTTTTATGCATGTTTTTATTTATTTATTGCCCTTGCCTAATGCCCCCAAGGCTATACAGTATTCATCATTATTATTATTCTCACCTGACGCCTATGTGGTTATAGGGCTTTTCTTCATGGTTCCTGCCTGATGCTTGCATAGCAATATGGCTTCTCTTATTATTCTCTTTTCTTGCCCTATATTTGCTTATTAAAGTATAATGATTGACTGGTCGGGTTTGAATCCCTGAAGTTCACATCATCAGAAGAAGCATCTAGTCATATTTGAATCACTGAAGTGCACATTGCAAAGAGTGTATGGTCGGGTTTGAATCCCCGAAGTGCATCTTCTTTTACTGAGTGACTTCTTGAGCCATGAAAACTTAAGAATCATGTTAAACTATAATGAGTGGTTGATCGCGCGAGAAAAACCTAAGGATCATGATCATATTTCTAGATGATTTATCAAATATTAATAAGTGACTGGTCGGGTTTAAATCCTCGAAGTTCATAATTTCAAAAGTGACAAGTTAGGTTGTATTCCCAAAGTCCATGTTTTAGATAAAGGACTACCTCTTGGGCTAAGAAAACCCAAGGATTATGTTGTGATTTTCCCATTTTGGATAAGGGACTACTTCTCGGGCCAAGAAGACCTGAGGATGACGGTGTGAGTTTTTCATTCCATATAAGGGACTGCTTTTCAGGCAAAAAAAAACTAAGGATGATGGCATGAGTTTCCTATTTCAGATAAAGGACTACCTCTTAGGCTAGGAAAACCCAGGGATGACAATTTGAGTTTCCCATTTTAGATGAGGGACTACCTCTCAGCTAGGAAAACCCAAGGATAACAGCGTGAGTTTCTCATTTCAAATAAAGGACTGCCTCTTGAGCCAAAAAAACCTGAGCATGACAACGTGATTTTCCCTTTTTGGATGAAGGACTACCTCTCGGGCCAAGAAAACCCGAGGATGATGGTGTGAGTTTCCCATTTCAGATATGGGATTGCCTCTTGAGCTAGAAAAACTTTAGAATCATGTTTTAAATAAGTTATGTATCGAGCCAAGAAAACCTGTGAGTCATGTTTCATATGAATGGCTAATCGGGCTAGGAAAACTTGAAGAATATGGTCATATTCTAAGTTAAAGAATTCACCTCTTGAGTGAACCTCAAAGGTCAGGTATATCTCTTATTTTTGTTATGCATGTGATTTTTTGAAAAATTATCATTGTATGTGTTTAGTTTTTTGAAAAATCAAGGGCAAACTGTTGAGAGCTAGTTCGATTGGCCCAAGATAAGGGGCAAATTGTGGATGTTCGGCTTGATCGACTTGCCGTAGAGCCCGATCATGAGAAATCTAAGGCTTGAATGCAAAAAAGAAGCCCAAACCTTTTTAAAAGTGGACCTAAAAATTTAAAACCCAAAATCTTAGCCTAAACCCATCCAGAAGCAAGCCTAACTCACCTCAGCCCATTTAGCCCAATGTAAGGTCGAGCCAGAGAGGTGATTGCCTTTATGGTAGTAGGGATGAGGCAATCGCTTCATCGTAAAGGCGTCGCCTCTGCAATAACCACTTGCCTCTATATTAAATACAGAAGTGACTATGGCAACCAACTTGGTGGGCCCACCTTTCACTAAACTCAGCCTATTTCATAAAGAAGGGGATTTTTTTGGAGAAGTGGAGAGCCAAAAAGGGCAATGATGAGTAAAAAGAAGTAGAGGTATGGGTTAGGCATGAGATTAAAAAAAGGGGAGATGAGAGAGAAAAGGGAGACAACTATTTTGACTAAAAAGGGAGAGGAAGAGCTCTAAAAAAAAAGAAAAGAAAGAAAAATGTTCTTGAAGAACAGGATGGAAGAAGGAAGCTTAAAGGTTGATTTTTTAGGGAAAGAGGGTTAAAACCTTGCATTCAAGTGAAGTTCAAGACATACATCTACCTCTGAGGGCCAATTACTTTTGAAAATAGACTTCTATTCTAGTAATAATCTCCATTTCTTTCCAATATCACTTAATATTAGAGTTATGGACTTTATAACATCTTATTCACATATTTACTTGTTAGTTTCTTATATGCATTGTTTATTTTATGGCATGCCCTCAATATGATATATTAAAGTGTTAAATATAGTTTTAAGTTGGAGTATTTGCATATATATATTGCCTGCTTAAAATAGAAGTTTATTACCTTTGAGAGACATCTGCGCCTATTGATCAAGCGATGCCTCTTCTCTTCAAAGAGGCATTGCCTCACCACCTTGAGGTGATCGATTCAGCCTTGAGGCGACGCTTTTGAGCATCATCTGCCTGTTGATTAAGAGGCATCGCCTCACTGCCATGAGGTGATCACCCCATGACAGAGGCGATCACCACTCTAACAAGGTCCTGCGCGACCTTGTCTTGATTTTCTCACAAATTATAGATGATTTCTGAGAATGCCCATACTTTAATATTTCTAAGTCTATTCTGCATTATTATTTTGCTATGTTGTTCAATTAAAGTCTAGATATTTGTTATTTTTTATTTGTATTAAATTGATTCATGAGTTAACTTTATGGATTCTTTTGTAAGATCTTTATATATCTTGGGAACTGACATTTTGCCTATTGCAAGAATTTATTGGTCATTTCTAATCATCAAATATTTGTCCTATTAATTAGTTTTTGAGAGATTTTATTTGTATAATTCAAATAGTTTACTTTCGATTTATTTTCCATTTATTTTACCTTTTTATACAAAGCATTGTAATCTCTAATCCCTTCCCCATTCATTTGGAATGTATGGTTGTAAATTATTACTCATTTTATTTACATTGAATGTTGGGACTTAAAGCATGAAATGGGAATAATATGAAAATTTGGACCTTAATGTAAAACTTGACCAATTGTTTGAAGGCAATTATAATTTGCATATGAACAAAGAAATAATTGAATAATTAAAGGTGATAAATTATGAAACACAAATGAAAGTCAACCACAAGGTTGGGTAGGCATTCCAAAATCCTATACCCACTTTTCGAACCCGATCTCTAATGATGGAATCTAAAAACCTCCGTGGAATTCAATTATTGTATAGTGTGTCTGACTTTTATCAGGGTGGCAACTCCATCTCCGATTAGGCTTTATAACCTATTTCGTATTTTCTAGTGGACCTCAAACCCACACAGTGTTATGGTCACCAAACACTTAAACACACACTAAACCCACTACCTACAAATAGTTTACTCTCAAAGTCAGAGACTTAAGAAGTTTTTTTTTAATGTACAAAATTTGATTTTTCAAAATTCATTTCGTGGTTCTTGAATTAAATATTTGCAAATGAATGTAAGTGAAAAATCATTATTGACGTTGATAACATAGATTATTTGTTTAGTTTCTAATGTGTTATTTTTAAGTGAGGAGGGAAAACACTTTATCCTTCCATTAAATATTAATATTTAAAGTTCTGCTAATGATTTAGAATTATGCACTAGATTATGTGGACTTCCATACATACAAAATTTTAGATTTTGCAAATCAAAGTCTAATATAGCTTAAAGAAACTCAATAAGATCATTATTTAATAATAGAAATTAGATTTAATAAATAAAAATATATATAATAAAATTTTTGATCTATTTATTTAGTTAGTTAGTCATTTTATTCCCTTTTTCATTTTAAAAACTTATACTTAAATTTATGACATGAATCATTAATTGAAAATAAACCTACTACCCACTAAATACTATAATAGTTTAAACTGTATCAAGTCAAAGTTAAAAGTAAGATGAATTCTTTTATCTATTATATATCATGTGATTTATAAGTTTATGAATGTGCATCCACATAGCATTATGTAGTTAGTTCTGCAAATCGAGCTCCATCCAGATTTATACCACTTATGCTTGCTCCAACTAGCTTTTCTTAGAGAAATTTATATGTTGATGTGAACATCAATCAGTCTCCAATGTAGTTTGTAATTCATTAACTCTTTTTTTTTTTACTCTTTTCCATCCTAAGATGATTTACAAATACAGTTAAATTTATTAAGACACCTATCCTGACAACCCAACTTCTCACCAACTTTTAGCAATTACTTCGATCCTTTACACAAACCAAGATTAAGTCTTCATGAAGAACATCCACCAAATTGAAGATTTTTGAATGGAAATTAAATGTTTTGAAAATGTTAGTGCTAATAAAGAGCAACATGCAAAAATAGAAAACCTATCGAAACACAGCTCTGTGCTAACAATACTATGCATCCTGAATGCTTCTCGAGGCAGCCTCCTTTTCCCTTCAATTATCTCTATGTTTTCTCTTTTAACGTAAAGACTCTCTCTCTATTTTTTTAATAGTTATCTAAAGCAGAGAAAGGGAGGCATTGCATGTAGCTGCTACATCATTCAATAAATTCACTTTACATCCTCATTTTCTTCTCTACTCTAACCTTAGGTCCTCTCTCCTTAAATTTAAATATAAATTGAAACCCTTGATTAATTATCTTAATCAGTTTTGGATTTAACTTAATTTATTCATTATTCATTTTAATAATCATGATTCCCAACTTACATGTCTGAGATCACAAATGTTACATTCATATTGTATGAGTTAAATAGAAATAAAAGTACAAATTTAAGGATGAAAAATGTTCAAAATAATACTTTAAAGGTTAAAAAAAATAATAGAAGACTAATCGTGTAAAGTTTAAAAGTGAAATTATGCATTTAGCTGCTACATTTCTATTTAGTTTGTTCAAAGAAAATTTTATGTGCATTTTTTATGTATTCAATTAATTTAATTTCTTTGCACCGATTAAAATTAAGTTGTTTATTTAATCTAGTAAATTGGAATTATCTATGGATTCTTTTTTAACGTAAATGTCATTTTAATTTAAGTTCTAGATCTTGTTAATAGCTCATTTGTCATATTTATATTTGGATTTAATTTATCATTTTTAATGATTTTTTTTTATTTCATGTACTTACTCTATTTTCTTTTATAGGTAATTTTTATAGATTAATATCAATTGTTTTTTCCAATTTCAGGAAAGGATCATTATTAGCTTGAGATTATTATTTACTTTTATTTTCTTTATTTAATCATGTTAAAAATTGTTGTACTCATTTCTTCTCCTCTATTTCATCTATGAACTTTTAGTTTTTCAATTATCCTTATGCCCATAAACTATATTATCTCATGAATCATTTAATGGTTAAGCCTATAAAGAACAATGACAACCAGTTTGTTTCAATATGAAAGACTCTAGTACAACCTTCAAAAGCAATAAAAAGGGATTTGTAGTCCCTTAAGTGTGCCTTGACCGTTAGTAAAGCTAACAACAATAAGGAAATATAACCTTGTGTTTCTTGTATCTGTTGGAATAAATGTCAAAAAAAAAATTGAAGAAGCAAACCCAAGAGGATGTGGATGAGTTGACTTGAAACTTTTCCAACTTAATCAGAGGTTTCAAATTCGAATTCTGGATATGCAATTATTTTAAAATTATTGAGCTAAACTTTTGTTGCCCTTTAGAGTTCTTCCTAAGTCGAATTCGGATTAATCAAATCCTACAGAATACCAAATATCAGGTGTTCTGATGCAAAAAAAAATTTGAAGAAGTAATACCAGCTTTTGATTAAAATTTGAAATGAAATTTCAGTCCCCATTCCTGTCACATCTAATGATCTACTTATTCAAATATTAGTTATAATTTTACTCTCCAAAGTAAACCTTTAATTTATTAACATCTAAATATATTTCTTTATTAACATCTAAATATATTTCTTTATCCTTATTTCTTTTAAGAATTCAAGAACTTTAAAGAGGCATGCTATCTAATTTAGTTACTTAATATGAAAGCTTATACTTTAGGAAACAACCAATAATAAAAGTAAAAATATTAAATATCTATCGGCAAAAAAATTATCAAAATCTCTATCAAGCACATCATGCAATGAATTATATCTAAAACGAGAATGCTTTTACTTGATTACAACAACAAACAAAGTTAACCCAAGTCCTTAATTAAAGAGAGATCCAAAACTCATGTCCTCTATCTTATATCACAATAAAAAGACAAAGATTATTACTGCTAAAAGTGCAGAAACAAAAGTAAAGTTCTAATTTTGAAAACAACAAAACAAAAGCATAACCATAAAAAATAAAAAAAATAAAAGAAAAATTAAAAAGAGAAATAAGATCCCGCCCAACAACGGAAGAAAGGAAGAGATGGCGGCAACTATTGAAAAAACAAAAGAGATGATAAGGAGGAGGAGGCGGCTAAACAAATAGAAAATTATTTTTTAGGTTAAAGTGTTATGGATATATATTTGTTAATTACCAAAACTTTGTAGCTTCATTATGAAGCTATGTAGTTTTTTGTTAGGAAAATAATTGATGTCATCAATCATGACAATAATAATGTTGTCACAACCCCACAAAATGACAAAAAAAATATAATTTTTCAATTGATAAAGTCCTTGTGTATGAGGGCAAAGATGAATTTTTTTTAAAAAAATTGTTCACAACCCATATCACTTATCAATGTCCTTTTGGTTAACCTAAGGGTGCATCTGGATCGAAGGTTAAAAAAGTTAGTGTAATAGTTACTATTGACCATTTACATGATCAATCCCTTAATTTTGGTTTTGAAAAATAATTTCAAGTATTAATACTCTCTTTTAAGTGTGTATTAGGAAATGAAATTTCAATTTCAAAGACCAAGATAGCTCTCCAAAATTAAAGGGTTATAAAACTCTTTTAAAGAGCTTTTGAAAAGAGTACTAGAGGGGGGAGGTGAATAGAACTATCAAATAAAAATGAGAAATTAAAAAAATTCTTTGTAAGAATTGAATGGAAGTTGAAAAGGAAGAATGAAGAACACAAAAATTTAAGGAGTTCAGATTCAACAACAATCCTACATCTACACCTAACTTATCCTCAAGTTAGGATTTTAATCATCCACAATCTTATTCATAAGAATGAGATTACACAAGAGTTTTATGGGTCACTCTTACAACCTTACAACTTGAGTTTTCAAGGCTCACTCAAAAACCAAATCCCAAGTGTTTTAATAGACAACACTTAAACCAATTCCTTTAGAAATAATTATCACTTTCCTTATAATCTATCCTAAGATTTAAAATGAACAAAAATTCTATTTCTAACACACAACCAACTCTCACAAGAGTTATACAAACAAAGAGTTTTTTAAGAGAATTTGAGAGCTCAATTGAATGCTTAAGAAAGAATGAATGATAAATAAGTTTCTTAACATTCATTCAACTATAGAGCTGTTTATACAGAAAAACACTTAAAATTATAGTTGTTAGAGGTGCAAATAATGTGTCCAACATCTATATTTTTTAATCCAATGTTTATAATTTTGAATTATTGAAAGTGATGTTGTCAGACAACTATATATGGATTGAAACCATGATTGGCTACAGAAGACATTTGAATTTGTCCACATGTTCTTCATAAAATTTATAGATATTTGACTTAGATTTCCATATCATTTAGAATCACCTCAATTGGACTTCTATAACTCAAGATATGTCCAAAATACTAAGAGTTGTGAAATCTAAAATACAGACTACTGTTAGACAGTTATGCATAGGTTGAAGCCATGATTTTATACTAGAGAAATTTGAATTTGCCCATACTTTTTCCATGAAAGTTGTAGATATTTAACTTAGCTTTTTATATCATTTTTAAGAACTTTAATAGGACTTATTATAATATCCCGTGTTTTTAAGTATTTTAATACTGCATCGGGATATGCAGTGTTAATAATTTTGTATACAGTTATGATATTTTACGAGTTAATATGTATTTAAAACTCATTTTAATTATTGTATATTATTTTAAGTGTTTTACGTAAAATTTTCCCGGGACTTGCATTTTCGGGGAAATTTTCACGTAAATAATTTACCATTAATTATTTTAAATAGATTTACGGAATTGCATGAACTCATATATATTTTTAAAGTACTAAATAATTTATATATGTGTATTTATTTAATTAATTAGGGTTTAATTAATTACCCTAATATTTTATTATTTATTTATTAGTTTTAATATTATTTAATTATTTTTAGGTGTATTAAATTATTTAAATATTAAATTATATGTGTGTGGTGTATAATTAATGTGTGTGAATTTATATTATTTTAATATATAGTGTAAGTATATATATATACATAAAATATTGTTAAAAGCAAAAATTTTGACAAATTACAATTCTGCCCCCAACTCTTCCTCCTTCTTCCCCGATTGCCTCCATCGCCGTTCCACCGTCTGTCACACTATTCTCTTGCCTTCGGTGTGCCTCCTGGCGTGCCACCTCCTTCCCTAGCCTTCCCCACTGCCAGCAGCGCCCTATTCCAACATGTTTTGGCCAAAATTAACTCGGGAAGCCGAAATTTGAGCCACCGTCGTTCACGACGTTTTCGGTCACCGTTTTTGACGTCGTCAGTCTCTTTCTTCTCCTTGAGCTCTGGTGAGTGTGCTTCCAAGCTTTGTTTCACTTAAAATGGTCTTGATTTGCTTAGGTTTCGATTTTGGTAATTCGGCCATTTTAGGGTTCTTGATTTTTTTGAACTTTGAATTGATTGATTCATGAAAAATTATTTCATAAATATTGTTCCCCTTAGCTTAATCTACATGTGTGAATTTTTGTAGAATTTTTGGAGATTATTTTGATTTTTGGGTATTTTTAAATATTTTAATATTATTTTCTAATTTTTGAAAATTAATTAATTAAATTATGAAATTGTGTTTTATGATAAATATAAGTGTTAAAATGAATTATAGGAATTTATTTGGGATTTTTATGAATTTCTATGTATTTATTTTGAATTTATTTAGGTTTATGTAATTTTGGAAAATTAGGTTAATTGTGTTTTTAATTGAAATTAATTAGTTAATTGAGTTTACTTATTGATATTATTGATAAATATGTGGAGAAAATTAATTTTGGATAATTATATTATTTTTGGTGAATTTTTGGAGTAATTTTAGTATATTTATATATATAGGGGTATTTTGGTAATTTTACCCTAAATTGACTAAAAATGTAATTTAATTGCTTTTAATAATTATTTAAGGTATAAAAATGATTTCTACAAATTATTTAATATTTTTAATTGATTAAAACTATTTTTCGTGAATTATTTTCAATTATATATATAATATATGATTTTTCTAAATAAAATGAGTTTTATCGGTTTTTACTATGTTTAAGGGTTAATTATGTAATTTCTACTTATAAAATGTATTTCTATGATATAAGGGTATTTTTGGTATTTCCATAATTATTCTGTGATTATGGACCCCGGTCGGTAAACTGTAGTTTGGAGTCTGACCGAGGGGTTGTGATTGTAATTCTACGTTTATTTTCAAAGTGCATTTCTTTGCAAGGCCGGCTCTACTCTTTGAGTAGAAAGATGTCCGTTTTACAGGGGAGGTTCTGTCGAATTTTTGATAAAATTCTCGTAAAACGTGATGTCCGGTCAAATCCTAATTCTTATTCTGATGTCTGTTATTTTTGTATGTTTAGTTGTGCCAAGACCGAGGCCTAGTGGACCAAGCCCGTCGAACCCATCTCGAGGAGCGCATTAAGTGTGAGTTACTATTTTATATATATGTGCTCTAAGGTGCATGATTTTAGAAATATATGTTTTATTTTGATAAAATATGCATTCATGGTTTAATAATTACTTAGGTTTATTTTGGTATATTTTCGGTATATTTTGGTATATTTTAAACTATATGCATGTTTAATTAATAAATTATTCTTAAAATGTTTTTAGGTATATTCATGGTTTATTTCTAGTTTATTTTGTAAATAAATTGAATTTATTTGATGTGTATATACCTGAAATATACCTAGTTTATTTTTGGTATATTTCTAGTATATATATATGGTTATTGTTGCTATTATATTTAAATCCATGCATCATTTATTTTTATGAATGAATGTTTTATATTTCAATGAAGGATATCAATAGAATGTGCTACCTAGTGGGCAGCACTAGGACCGAGTACGTACCGGTACGCTTATAGCATTTAGGCTATATTACTAACCAGATTGTGGATATTGATTGGATATGATTATTTGATGTGTGATATAATTTTGGAGTGTGATTGCTGGAGCTCAGTTGACCTAGTGTCTCGGGGCCAATCACACTGACAGTCAGACTGCTGGAGCTCGGTTGACTTAGTGTCTCGGGGCCAATCTACTGTCTAAATGGAATAAGTGAATATTTTGGAATAAGTGAGCCTGTGTGGCTAGAGTGTTATCTAACACTATTTTGAGGTTGCGAATTTCTAGGGTTCTATTTGATCCTTCATAATCGGTGGTTTTCAGAAAAAATATATAAAAAATGATTTTATTGCATCCGTGTGTATTTGCCTGTATATATAATTATATATACTATTGACTGTGCATTGGCATTTAGTATGCATGTATATATATTATAGTAATTCACTCAGTAAGGTCTGACTCCCCTCTGTTGACCATTTTTCAGGAGAGTCTTCTTCTTCAGACCTCAATAGCAGGCCTGTACGCCGGATTTCTTTCGCCCCGGCTTCTTTATGTAAACTGCTTATCTGAGTCTTGAGTTTTATATTTATAATTTAGACATTGCAGTAGTTGTAAATAAATTATGGGTTTTATGTATTATACTTGTGTGAGTTATGTATTTTGAGAAATTGAACAGAAACTTGTATCAAAGGATTTATCTATATATGAGATATGGATTTTTATTTTGATAATTATGATTCTATTTCTGCTACATTAAGAGCTGTTGTTATTATTATTGCATGTTTATTTTATTTTTAGGCTTGCTACGGGTTCTGGATTCGAAAGAATTCCTGTTTCCTAGGCCGGTCATGGCCCCTGTTTTGGGTCGTGACACTTATGTAGCTTAAGATATGTCTAAAATACTAAGAGTTATGCAATCTAAAATGCAAACTACTATTAGATAGTTGTGCACAAGTTGAAGTCATGATTTTCTATTAGAGAAATTTGAATTTGCCTACTATTTCTTCATAAAAGTTATATATATTTGACTTATCTTTCCATATCATTTTGAATCACCTCAATTGGACTTTTGTATCTTATGATATGTCTAAAATACTAAGAGTTGTGCAATCTAAAATGGCAGCTGCATATGTTGATTTCAACTTAATATTTGCATACCCAAATGAACTCGGATTTTGATAAGAAAGCCTAATTAAGAAATTTCAAGATGTCTATTTCAAATGTGAAGAAGATAAGTTTCTCATTATAAAGCTTTAAAGATATCACAAGCCTCCTTGAATCTTAAAGGTTGAATCAGCCTAAGATAATCATACTTCCAATGGAGTCCTAACTTATACACATTTAAACAAACAAATTAAATGCTTAAAATTAAGTTTGTTAATATCAAAATTAATATTGATTATTGCTAAGGTCAACAATCTCCCCCTTTTTGATTTTGTCAAACTTATTTTGAGTTTGATTAAAATAATACAAAGTAAAGTGTGTAATAATATTTGTAATAATAATGATATCAAATGAAATAAAATATATTTCTTTATTTCTCCCCCTACGAATATGGACATGATAAGAATTATAAATTTATAAAGTATTCCCCATGACAAAAAAAATAAAAACAACATAAAATATATCAAGAGGGATAAAAACATAGCATTTTTATGACAAATGTATTAAAAACGTAAAATATGATAACTTGATCATTTAAATAAATGTTAGGCAATGTGAGGAAATAATTTCAAACATATATGCATATAGTGCCACTAAAATGCATCACTAAAATAGTACCTATAACAATAATATTGATGCTAGACATGCTTAATTATCATATGATCATATAGAACTTAGCTAGCTAATCAATCATGTAGCACTTAGCATATAAAAAAAACACAAATTATTCATAACATATTTTCTTCTCTTTGTACAAAGGCAAAAGGAAAAGAGAGAGATATAACGGGAAATGAACCTAAAGATATCAAAATTCCTATAGGAACAAAGTAAAGATATACTAAATCTTTGTAAAAATATTAATGTCTTATCAAAGATCAAAACAATTCCTAAGAAGATATGCATGCCTTATCAAAGATCAAAAAAATTCCTAAGAAGATAATATTATACACATGTATAGTAATAAATAACAAATTCAAATATATTTCTCCTTCTTTGTCAAAAGCAAAAAGAAAAGAGAGAAATATAAAGGAAAAATAAAAACAAAGATACATAAATTTTTTATAAAATCTATGTCATACATAGACAAAGTAAGCAAAACAAAGTTTTTTGTCACATATGATGTATGACAAAATTAGTCATACTCACAATGTTAATATGCATGCAAAAATTTTAAAAAAATTTCTCCCCCTATATAAAATAAAAATACAGTATGTTACCAACATAAATACATTTTTAAGGGAGTTTTAAAATTAAAAAAATACACATGTTAAAAAAAATTAACTAGGTACACATGCAAATTCAAATTATTTCTCCTCCTTTGACAAAATGTAAAAGGAAATTTAAAAAGTTAAATCAAATATAAACTGACGACTATATAAAAAAATTTTAAAATCAAAATCAAAATATTTATCAATGAAAGTAATCAATAAGCACAACATGATTTCACATGAAAACAATTCAACCATTAATTAAACGTAAAATCAAGATAAACTAGAACCATCAATCATGTCAAGTTCATGCTTAATGAAATTTAATCTCTCTTCATTGAGAGGTTTGGTGAAGATATTTGCAAGTTGATTATTTGTATCAATAAATTCAAGTGAGATATCACCAATTTGAACATGATCACGCAATAAATGATGTCTAATGTCTATATGCTTAGTTCTAGAATGATGAATGAGATTTTTGCTAAGGTTGATAGCACTTATATTATCACATTTGATTGGAATGTGATCAAGTTTTACACCATATTCTAACAACTGTTATTTTTGCCATAAAACGTGTGAACAACAAAGACTTGATGCAATATATTCAACTTTAGCAGTGGACAAGACAATTGAAACTTGTTTCTTGTTAAACTAAGAAACTAAATATTGTCCTAAAAATTGACAACTTCCAGAAGTGCATTACTGGCAAAGTTCGCATTAGAATAACTAATCAAGTTAAAAGATGAACTATTAGGATACCAAAGTCCTAAATGCATTATACCACAAAGATATTTAAAAATTCTTTTGATAGCATTCAAATGAGACTTTCTAGGACTAGATTGAAATCTAGTACACAAGTAAGCAGCAAACATAATATCTAGTCTACTAGCAGTTAAATAAAGAAGGGATATGATCATACCTTTAAATCATTTTTCATCAACCAGTTTACCATTCTCATCTTTGTTAAGGTT
This sequence comes from Mallotus nudiflorus, assembly GCA_947683625.1. Classification (NCBI taxonomy): domain Eukaryota; kingdom Viridiplantae; phylum Streptophyta; class Magnoliopsida; order Malpighiales; family Euphorbiaceae; genus Mallotus; species Mallotus nudiflorus. The sequence goes on from CANTUR010000184.1 coordinate 3,105,686, forward strand.
GGTTGTGGTGCTGATTGGGGTTTTACTTATCTTAGCTCCATTCATGCCAAACTGCTTGAGAACATCTCTTACATACTTGGTTTGATTAATGAAAATCCTATTTTTGCATTGCTTGATTTGTAGTCTAAGAAAGAATTTGAGTTCACCCATCATACTCATCTTAAATTCTCCTTGCATTAAATTAGAGAATTTCTCATATAAGCAATGGTTAGTAGCACCGAATATAATGTCATCAACATATATTTGAACAATTAATAAATCGTGTTTGCATTTCTTTATAAAAAGAATTATGCCAACCTTTCCTTTAGAGAAACCTTTCTCTAGTAAAAAGTTACTCAATCTTTCATACCAAGCTCTTGGAGCTTGTTTCAATCTATTTAATGCTTTTGAAAGTTTAAACATATAATTTGGAGAGTCAAAATTTCCAAAACCTGGAGGTTATTCGACATATACCTCCTCTTTAATAAAACTATTTAAAAATGCACTTTTAACATCCATTTGATAAAGTTTAAAATCCATGTATGATGCAAATGCAAGTAGCATCCTAATAGATTCTAACCTTACAATAGGGGCAAAGGTTTCATTATAATCAATGTCTTCCTCTTGATTAGAACCTTTAGCTACTAGTCTAGCTTTGTTCCTAGTTATGACATCTTGTTCATTCATCTTATTTCTAAACACCCATTTGGTGCCTATAATAGGATGATGTTTAGGTTTAGGAACCAAGGTCCAAACCTTATTTCTCTCAAATTGATTTAACTCTTCTTGCATATCAAAGACCCAAATTTCATAACTCAAAGCATCATTAACATTTTTAGGTTTACTTTGATAAATGAAAGCTAAATTAACAATAGACTTAAATTTAGATCTAGTAGTTACCCCTTTTGTAGTGTCACCTATGATAAGGTCTTAAGGGTGAGCTTTATTGAATTGTTAATCCTTTGAAAGTTCATCCTTTAATGTAAGTTGAGATGTCTCCTCATTTTCCTCCTTGTTTAGACCTTTAAGTTCTAAAGGCTAACTAGCACTTTCTTCTTGTGTTTCCATAAACTCATTGTCACCTATAGGATCTTAAACACTACAAACATACTTTCTAAGATTAAGTGAGTTTGATTCATCAAAAACCATATGCATTAAATTTTCAACTACTAGAGTTCTCTTATTAAAGACCCTATATGCTTTACTAGAAATAGAATAGCCTAGAAAAATTCCTTCATCAACTTTAGAATCAAATTTCCCAAGATTTTCCTTGGTGTTCAATATAAAGCACTTGCATCCAAATACTCTTAGATATGAGATTTTAGGTTTTCTATTGTTCTATATCTCATAAGATATTTATTAAAATTGGTCTTTTGAAAACTCAGGTTGAAATATAACAAGATGTGTTAACAGTTTTCGCCCAAAAGTATAGAGGCAAATTATACTCATGAAGTATTATTCTAGCCATTTCTACAAGAGTTGTATTTTTCCTTTTAACTACCCCATTTTGTTAAGGAGTTATAGGAGATGAAAATGTATAAGAAATACCATTTTCATTACAATAGTTTTTGAAAATTTCATTTTCAAATTCGATTCCATGATCACTTATAATAGATGAAATACAAAAACTTTTTTCTTTTTGAACTTTTTTAGCATAATTTTTGAAAGCTTTAAAATCATCATTCTTATGAGCAAGAAAATATATATAAGTAAATCTTGAGTAATCATCAACCAATACATATGCATTGTGCATTCCACTGAGACTAGCAACTTTAGTTGGTCCAAATAAATCCATATGTATAAGTTTAAATGGTCTAAAGGTGGACATTACATTTTTTAGCTTAAATGAGGACTTGGATTGTTTTCTCTTTTGGCAAGCATCACAAGGTTTATCTTTAGTGAATTCAAGCTTAGGTAAACTAATCACAAGTTCATGTTTACAAAGATAATTCAAAAGCTCAAAATTTGCATATCCTAATCTTTTATGCCATGTCCATATGTCATGGGAGATAGACATTAAGCATTTTATGTCTTTATTATTAATTTTATTCAAATCAATGACATAAACATTGTCTACTCTTTTACCACTAAAAATAATTTTATTTTCATTAAGACTACTAACAAAGCAATTTTTAGGATAGAAAGTTTCTTTATTTCCCATGTCACATAATTGACTTATACTAAGGAAATTATGTTTAAGACCATCAACAAACAACACATGATGTATAGATAAGGATAAAGGATTACCCATTTCTCTAATGCCAATAATTTTTCCTTTTGCATTATCTCCAAAAGTAACGTGCCCTTCATCCTTACCATCAAGTTTGTTGAATTGCTCTTTATCTCACGTCATGTGCCTTGAACATCCAATATTGAGATACCACTTGCTTTTTGTTTTTATGGATTTCAACCACATCTATATGAAATAATTTAAGTGTTCTTTTAGACCCAAACCTTTTTTGGTCTAGGTTGGTTAGTTTCAAGATAATCTGTAGGAAGTAAATTCATGTGTAGTCTTCTATAGAAGCACACATTGTTAGTATGTCCTTTGATCATGCAATAAGAACATACAATATTTTTGAATTTATTCCTCCTAGGATGAAATATTTTCTTAGTATGTGCAACATGCCTTTGGTGTTGTGTGTATCTCTTATTATTTTGTGTCATTAAGTGAGACATGCATTGGCAATGGTGATGTGTATTTTAATAATTTTGTGCAACATGTTTATGTGCATTGTATTGTGTAGCATGCCTATTATAATTGTGTCTAATGTACATATAAGTGTGCTTGGGTTGAGGTGCTCTAGTTTGAGCCTTACCTCTTTATGTTAATGAAAGATGAATCTTATAAGACTTTCCCTTGCTATTTAACACATGAGATCTTTTAGCTTTGAAAGCTTGAGTCTCATTTGATTTAGAGGTTGAAGGAGTGAAATTATATGAAGCTTTTATAAAATTAATATGTGATGAAGATGATAAAGACATTCCATTCTTATATCCAATTCCATAGGTACTCCATGAAATTTTTGAGAGTCAAAAAGACTATCTAAAGTTTCTTTTCCTCTCTTAAATTTAGCAATAGAATTCTTTAATTCTAAGACATCTTTTGAAAGCTTATGATTTTAATCATTTGCTTTCTTAAGTTGATCTTCTAACGAATTAGAAGATTTTGCATCACTAACAAGTTTTTCATTTGATTCAAAAAGTTTAGCAAAATTAATTTTAAAATTTTCTAATTCTCTATTTAAATTACCTAACTTATGCTTATAATGTTTCTTCTTAGATAATAAAGTTTTGCATTTAACAAGTAATTTTCTCACAATAGAGCGTTCATCATCATCATAATTATTAAAATCATCAAAGGAAGAATAAGAAGTAGATGGTACCTCATTTTCATTTTCAAGGGCCATGAAGCAAAAATTGGCCACTTCTTGTTGTTCCTCTTTCTCTTTGGATTCAAAGGAATCGTCCTAAGTAGCTTTGAATGCCTTCTTCTTATCTTTTGCTCCCATGTTCTTGAATTTAAGTTTAGGACACTCACTTATAATATGTCCCAGTTTCTTGCATTCATAGCAAGTAACCTCCTTAGTTTTCTTCTTCCCATCTCCTTTGAACTTCTTGTTGAAGCCCCTTATTCTTGAGAAGTTTTTCTTTCTCAAAAACTTCTTGAAGTTCCTAGTGAGCATGGAAATGTTACCATGTTCATCATTAAAATCTTTGATACTTTCCTCTTCACTATCTTTTTGAAGAGCTTTTAGAGTAATGCTCTTTTTATTTTCTTTTTTCTTTTCTTATTCTTCACCTCTTTGCTTAATAGTGAGCTCATGTGTTAAGAGCTTATCAATGAGCATATCAATTAATAGAGTGGAGAGGTCTTAAGCTTCCGCAATTGAAGTAACATTAAATTCCCAATCCTTTTTAGGTAGGATTTTTAGAATCTTATTGTTTACCTCTTCCTTAGAAAAATATTTTCAAGTTTCTTGAGGGTTGTGAGGAGAGCATTGAGATGGTTTGTCATCTCCGTGATTGATTTATGAGGCTTCATTTTGAATAGTTCATATTCATACATATGAAGTTGAACCTTCTTGCTTCTTACTTGAATATTGCCTTCGTAGTGGTTTTCTAAGGTCTCCCACATTTCTTTGACCGACATATAATGTTGAAGTTTGCCTCCTTCTTCTCTTATCATTGAAGAGACTAGAGTAATCATAACTTTTTTATTTTTATGATTTTCTTCCTTTTGATTAATACTCCATTGGCTTCTTGCAAGATTAGTTACCACACCATCAATGATAGTTGTAGGTGGTTCCCAAACTCTTAGGACAATGTCTCAAAGTTTGATTGAATCACAATCAAGATATAATTCCATTTTGAATTTCTAATATGGATATTCACTACCATTAAAGAATGGTCTAAGAGAAGAGATGTTTTATGATTCACTCCCCATGATCTTGTATTCTAGCAATGAAGTACCTAGCATTCAAGCTCTGATACAATTGAAAAGAGTCCTAAAAGGGGAAGGGGGTGAATAAGACTATTAAATAAAAATGAGAAATTAAAAGAATTCTTTGCAAGAATTGAATGGAAGTTGAGAAGGAAGAATGAAGAACACAAAAATTTAAGGAGTTCAGATTCAACAATAATCCTACGTCTCTACCTAACTTATCCCCAAGTTAGGATTTTCAATCACCCACAATCTTATTCATAAGATTGAGATTACACAGGAGTTTTATAGCTCACTCTTCTAACCTTACAACTTGGGTTTTCAAGGCTCACTCAAAAACCAAATTCCAAGTGTTTCAATGGACAACACTTAAACCAATTCCTTTAGAAATAAATCTAACTTTCCTTTTAATATATCCCAAGATTTGAGATGAAGAGAAGTTCTATTTCTAACATACAACCAACTCTCATAAGAATTATACAAACAAAGAATTGTTTAAGAGAATTTGCGAGCTTAATTGAATGCTTAAAAAAGAATGAATGATAAGTAAATTTCTTCACATCCATTAAACTCTAAAGGTGTTTATATAGACAAAAACTAAAAAATATAGCTATTTTAGGTGCAAATAATGTGTCCAATTTCTATATTTTAAATCCAATATAAATAATTTTGAATTATTGAAAGTGGTGTTGTCAGACAGCTATGCATGGATTGAAATCATGATTGGCTACTGAAGATGTTCGAATTTGCCCATACTTTCTTCATAAAAATTGTAGATATTTAACTTAGATTTCTATATCATTTAGAATTACCTCAATTGGACTTCTATAGGTCAAGATATGTCAAAAAAACTAAGAGTTATGCAATCTAAAATGTAGACTACTATTAGACAGCTATGCACAAGTTGAAGCCATGATTTTCTATTAGAGAAGTTTGAATTTGCCTATACTTTCTCATTAAAGTTATAGATATCTGACTTAGCTTTTCATATCATTTTGAATCACTTCAATTGGGCTTCTGTAGCTCAAGATAAGTTCAAAATACTAAGAGCTATGCAATCCAAAATGCAGACTATTATCAGACAGCTATGCACAAGTTAAAGCTATCATTTTATATTATAGAAGTTTGAATTTGCCTATACTTTCTTCATAAAAATTATAAATATTTGACTTAGCTTTCCATATCATTTTTAATCACCTCAATTGGACTTCTGTAGCTCAAGATATGTTTAAAATACAAAGAATTGTGTAATCTAAAATAACAGCTGCATACGTATTGCATACCTAAATGAACTTAAATTTTGACAAGCAAGCCCAATTCAGAAAGCTCAAGATGTCTATTTTAATTATGAAGAAGATAACTTTCTCATTATAAAACTCTAAGGATGTCAAAAGTCTCCTTGAATCTTAGAGGTTAAATCAAGCCAAAATAATCATACTTCTAATGGAGTCCTAACTTATACACACTTAAACAAACAAATTAAATGCTCATAATTAAGTTTGCTAAGTTTGATTATTGCTAAGGTCAATAGCTTTTATATGGCAATCTATGAAGCATAAGATGAGATATAAGTTTGTAGATAAATTATTTGTAAAAGAGTACATCAAAGATCAATTTTTCAAAAGGTAGACTACCCCTCATGAGCAGCCCTCTAGGTCGTGAGGGTCCTCATGTTGATTTCTTAGAAAACTTTTGAAGCACTTCCTTTATTCTAAAAACTCTCATTGTATTTGAGTGATTGGTGTGTGTTGGTTAGCTCTCTTCTTCATCTTCTTTCTTGGGTTAAAATAAGGGAAGTGAGGAGTTAATGCTAGTGAATTAGGTTCAAGTGTAAGGCTTAAAAACACTTGAATTTATTGTGGGGTTAGAGCTTAGCCTAGAAAATCTCTTTATGTTGTAAAGGTTAGAGTTGATCTTCAAAGAATAAGCTCAATCTTGGTTAATAAGATTGGTGTGGGTGTTAAAAATCCTAACTTAGAGATAAGTTAGGTGGAGACGTAAATTCATTTGTGAATCGAACTCCTTAAACACTTTGTCATTCTCCTACCCAACTTTTTAAATCTTCTTTAAGTTTTTTATTAATCTCTAATCCTCTCTTAATTTTTAATTTGCCTTATTCACGTCCCCTTTAAGGCTCTCTTTAATTACAAGTATAACTATTTGTTGACCATTTACATAATCAAACTCCTAATTTTGGACTTTGACAAATAATTTTAATTCTAATGATTTCAACTAAGTGTGTAGGAATTATATACCTAAAATATACATTTTTGGATATATAGCGGTCTTTCGGGATAATTTAATCTCTGAGATTCAAGGAAGCTTTTTGACATCCTTAGAGCTCTATAATGAGAAAATGATCTTCATCATTTCTGAATTAGACATCATAAGCTTTATGAATTGAGCTTGCTTATGAAAATCCAAGCTCATTTGGGTATGCAAATCTTGAGTCAAAGTCATCATATGCAGCTTTCATTTTAGATTGAGTAGCTCTCAGTATTTTAGCAATATCTTGAGCTACATAGGTTTAATTGAAGTGATTCAAAGTGATATGGAAAGCTAAGACAATTATCTACAACTTTTATGAAGAAAGTTAAGGCTGATTCGATCGTCTTTAGTCTCATAAAGACATCACAAAGCACTTGCATAAAAAGTGTAAATCCTATCATGGTCATGACTGGGACATTGAATATCATGACAGGACAATGGCAGATCAATTTTTGCAAAACTTCATTTTTTGGCAGAACTGATCTCGATCCAATGTCCCGATCGGGACATTACTTAGGACAATGATATCCCGATCGGGACATTAATATCCTAACTAGGACCAATGTAAAAATTCAAATGCACTGGCTCATAATGGCTATACAATGTTTGTCTTGACCTGGACTAATGATATCCCTATTAGGACCTGACAAAATGCAGCTTAAAAGTCTAAATTTTCATTCAAATGGACTTTATTTTTATTGGGAATGAAAGTATTGCTTTCAATAACTATAATTGGATTGCTCAAGTATAAATATGACCTCTAAATATTTTTTACAATTAAGAAACTTGTTTATTCATTCTATACTTTCAAGCATTCAATTAAAACTCTCTAAACTCTTTCAAAATTCATTTTATTGTTGTATACTCTTGTGAGAGTTGGTGAGTATTAGAATAAAATATTTTTATTCTTCTATTTTCTGAGGTTAAGGAAATAAGAAGTGAGATTCTATTATAAAGGAATTGGTTTAAGTGTTTAGCCATTAAAACACTTGGGAATTTGGTTTTCCTTGAAAACACTTGTAAATTGGTTTTTGAGTAAATCTTGAAAACTCAAGTGGTAAGGTTGTAATAGTGAGCCATATTACTTTTGTGTAATCTTAATATTGTGAATAAGATTGTGAGTGATTGAAAATCCTAACTTAGAAATAAGTTAGGTGGAGATGTATAATTATTGTTGAATCCAAACTCCTTAAATTATTGTATTCTTCATTTATTCTTCTCAACATTCATTAATTCTTGTTAAATTCTTTAAAATCATTTTTTATTTTATTAAAACCCTCATTGGCCTTATTCACCCCCTCTAAGGCTCTTTCACTGTTGAGGGAGTAACAGTTATGGGTAATAGGTTTATTATTAAACTTGTTTGGTAAATAAAAAATAATGCATAAGCTAAGTAATTGATTTTTTTTAAATGCTGTATGTATATATGAAACAATTAAAACAATATGAATAAATAAATAAATTATTAAAATTTTCATTGATAATAAAATTAATTTTTAAAATATCAAATAATTAAAAATTATTATAAAAATTTCTTAAAAATAAAGTTACATAATATATTTTATAGATTTTTACACAAAAAAAATAGTGCAAAATTTATAGAATATAATTAATAAAGAATAAAATTGAAAAATTAAAAAAATTACTCATAACAAATAGTTTATAGTTTGTCATGAAAACACGTATGCTAGTTATTTGACAAGATTTCTTATGTATTAAATTTAAAATGATGAAAATAATATTTAATTAGCATTAATATGATTTATTTGTTAACATTCTCATAAAAATTGACATAAAAATATAAACCAGTGACAATAACAGAATTAAAATAGAAGTAATAAAACCACCATAAAAATAAATTGTTTTATATTTTTTTTTATAAATTTGATTTATGTTTTATTAATGTAAAAATTAAGAAGATGAGTAATTTATAAATAAACATAAAATAATAAAATAATAAAAAAATATATGTATTTTTGAATTAAAAACTTTATCCTACCCCATCAAAATTAACAAACATACACATAAAATGGATTTAATTATTAAGAAGGTTAATAATTAATTTTAATCATCTAAAATTTGTCAAATAAGATTAAAGGAAGTTAATGCATTATAAGAGTACATGTACCATTTTTTAATCCCAATCCAAATGCAAAAGTTAGATAATCAATAACTACTAGTTATTTTATAATACACATATTGCATCTATACAAATATAACTTGAAATCATTAGATTAATTTTTATTTAATTATAACCATTGATACATATTATAGGTATTGATATACAAGAAAAATCAATGGATGTAATTAAATGAAAATTAATCAAATGGTTATAATTTCATTTGTATAATACAAATATTAGTATCATAACAAATGCCAATAATTTAATATATCATTAACTTATAAAAATAACTATATGATTTAAGAGAATTTCATTTAATTTTGTCAAACTTAACTTAACTTAATTTAATATAATGCTGAGTATCACAAAAAACAATTAAAATAAAAAAATAAAAAAAATTACTTCAAATTCTATTTTGCAAAATTTTAAAATATTTTGAATAATTAACATCAGGTAAATTTTCTAGTGGTATGAAAGTATCATAATATATATTTTCAATTTATTAATAATTTAATCTAAAGTGCCATTGATTTCAAAAGAAATAGACAACACTTGAGTTATAATTATAAAACAAAGTAATTTTATCATTTATGTTACTCTATAAAAATCATTAATTTATATATTATATCATTTTATAAATGAAATGAATTGTTAATTTACCATATTAAGTTTGAGTTGAAGCTGATAAAAAATATTTTTAAATCTAATTATATTTCAATTGGAAAGTAACATGTAAAAATCTGTTTAAAATTATTCTAAAATAGTAAAAGGGAAACGATTCAATTTAACCCTTAGTGTAGGCTCAGTTAACCCTATGACCTATATTTTTTGGCTCAAAAATACACTTAATGTTATTTAACATGGCCATTTCCCCCATCCTAGGAATTTTGACATTTAAAAATATCATAAACTAGTCCATGAGATTGTTTTCAATCAAAATATTTCAAGTTTTTGAATTTTAATTAGGACAAAATGATCCTTAATTTTTATTAATGGTGTATTTTTGTAGAAATTATTTTATTTAATTATCAACCTCTCTAAACTAAACTATTAACATAATCAAATTAATAAATAAAAAATATAAATATAAATAAAAGTGAAACTAATTTTTTTTTATATATATATATTTAATGATTCATTTTAAATTAGTTAAATTAAAAATTAAAAATATGATATTTGCAAATATGATAAAGAGGAGGAGGAAAAGATGAGTGTTTGTTTTCCAAATATTTAGTTTTTATATATTAAAATAAAAAATATAAATTTATTTATTTTAACTGAAGGTTATAAATTTCAATATTAAATATTTTATTAAACGTATATTATTAGCAAGGAAAAATTTCAAATGTTTTGTTATTTATGTACTTATTTTTTCTTTAATTAATTTAAAATGAAGCATTTAAATATACATACATATATCTCACTTCAATATAATTTTTAATTTTTAAATTTAATTGTTTGATTTATGTATCACCAGGCCTATATATGTCCGCGTAATCGGTTGTCAACATTTTTTCTCCTTGCATTAAAACCTCCGAGTGGGTTTCGTTACATGAAAAATAGCAGGACCAAAAATCCCTATTTCCATCACTTTCCCGAGAAAAAAAAAAAAAAATTCCAAAACCCTCTATCGTTTAGCCAGCCATCAAATTGCAAATCGACTCTTTTAAGCCCACAACACCAGTAGGGTTTTATTTCATTGATCTTTAATTCATAATCGTCTGAAAAAACACCAGAAATTAGTTAGGTTTTTTTTTTTTTTCCTGTTTTAAATTTTAATTGGAAAAAAAATGGGGAACGTCGAACGTCTTGAGGATCGGACATTTAGGCTTAATTTTTCCGGAGATGGAGCTAATAAGTTGAGAGAGGCAGTTAAGGAAAAGCTTAAAGAGTTTATGGGCGATTACACTGACGATACACTTGTGGTAATGCAGATATGTATATAAATACATATTGTTATTTGATACTCTTCTGAATGTTTTGGATTCTGAAGTCTTGGCATATTGTGGAATTTAAGTTAACTATGTGATAAAAATTCTTTTTCATTCTAATTGAAATTCTCTTTAGGGTTTTGTTTGAGTGACCAATTTTCATGCCTGAATTCTATATATTGAAATGATATGATTTTTATATTGGGTCTGGTATTAAGTGAAGCATTTGGAAATGTATGGGTATGTAATTTGGTTATTAGCAAGAAAATGTGTAGTTGTAAGTTGGAATTGAGAAAGTGAACTTGTTGTATTGGAAATGTTGTGTTGAGGATGAGACAGAAGACGTCTAATCTTGGGTTGTTTTTCAGTTGCAAAGTGGGTCAACTATTGTCTATTTGTCATAATTTATAGAGGGTTTCCTGTGGTAAGCTCACTTGAGAGTAAGGTGGCCAGTACTCAATAATCATGGATATCTCTTTCATTTGGAAGTGTCACTTTTTAGTGTATTCTTTAATAGCATGTTGTTGAATTTATTGCTATTTCATTAGTTTGTTAGGCTGATGAATTTCTACATTCAAGAGGCCAGTGATAACTGGAGAAAAATGGAACCACATTTAAAATGCGTGGATACTTAACACTTTGAGGGTTTTGCTCAAAGGTAAAAGTGAAGGTTCATACCTTGTGTTGTTTCTTTTCATACCATTATGGATAGAACTTATGATAGTAGAATGAGAACTTATGGAAATGGAAACTTGCTGTTGGCGGTGATGTGGATGTAAGGTGGTGATTTAAGGAATTTAAGTCCTCAGGGTATTGATTGAGATGGTCTATCATAAAAATATGGGTTGAATTGGAATAGAATGGATTGATTTCTTCTGTCATGTGGTACTCTTTTGTCTGGATTTTCTAGGCAGGCTTTGATTCACACTAATGTCAGACTTGGAGATCTGTAGTGAATGTAATTGGGATTGATTTTGTTTAGCACCTCAGCTAATTGATTATGGGCTAGTGTAAGGCTAGTGTTCAAGGCTCAAATGGAGATGCTGGTATGATTATTGTTGCATGGATTTTGAAGTATGTCTACAGGTGTGTGCTTGCAGATTAGGGTTCTTTTTCTTTTTCCTTTATTCTCATTGGATTCGAAGAGGTATATTGACAGCGGAAATTAGGAATTTTTATGATTTGCACAATTGGGGGTAGGTCTATTTGCTTCGCGGCAATGTTGTGTAAATATAACTATATTGTGTGAAGCTTGGTGGAGAGAGAGAGAGAGAAGGGGTATATTGACAGTGGATATTAGGAATTTTTATGATTTGCACAAATGGGGGTAGGTCTATTTGCTTCGCAGCAATGTTGTGTAAATATAGCTATTTTGTGTGAGGCTTGGTGGAGAGAGAGAGAGAGAGAAATAATTTGTTAGAAAGATACTTGTAAATAAAGTTGAAATCATAAAATTAGGTAGCTCTTACCACAGTTACACGAATGAAGCAAAAGTTTCTATTTTGATTGTATTTTTGTTGAATTGTATAGGTCTGGGTGCTATAAAGGTAATATGAGTACACAATTCTTTTGGTAATGAGGATTGTGGGCTCTCTGGTATTTGATCTCATAAGATTTAAATCTGTGTTTGCCTCGTTTGATGGGAAGTTAATTTTGGGTGGTTATATGCATTTGATATCTTTGAATCCTGCAGCGTTTTAATTTGAAAGTTCTCTACAAGGCTAGTTAGTCTCAAGGCAGTGTCCCATTGCATTCATACTATGTGTATTCTGTTTAGGATGTGAAAATCCTATTAATAATGAATTGCTTTCCTGGATGATTGTCAACGTAATGCCTCTATATTCTCTAGTGGCAGACTGACAGTTTTCCATGATATGGCCGAGTATTTGACGAATCTCTCTTATATGTTTGGAATATGAATACCATTATCAGAAACCATAATTTTTCAAGTTTGGATTTGTGTTGGCAGGAATATGTGATTGTCTTACTAAGAAATGGTCGGCGTAAAGAAGAAGCAAGGAATGAATTGCATGTCTTTCTGGGAGATGATGACAGTGATTCTTTTGTATCTTGGTAATGTAATCCTTTTTCTGCTTAAGGGGAAAGATGAGTTTGCAAAAAATATGTTGGCTACTGTGGTTTAAGCTGTCTTCATCAATGATAAATCATCATTGTTTTTGTTTATTTTTGAACAGGCTGTGGGATCACCTGGCTGCAAATTTGGATTTATATGTACAGCCTCAAGATACAAGTGATGAGGTCAAAATGAAACCCACTCAGAGAGACCAGGCTGGGAGGAATGAATCTCATCATATTGATTCTGGATCTGGAAAAGGAAAGTCGGAGAACTTACCCAGGAGTCGACAAAAAAGAGAATGGAAAGCTTTAACGCATGATGCAACCGAACCTCCTCCTCTTCGTGGCTGTGAGGTTGACAATATTCATGTAGAGGAAAGTAGTGACGTTAGAGTAAGCCATGCACAAAGATCTCTATCTCCTCATGCTCCACAACAGAAGAAAAGGAGTTGGCAGGATGAGCGACAACACTCGAAGGTATGGTTTTTAATATTTTCCTTGCATCATCTTACTTTGTTTGACTAAGGAACTGAGTGTGATTTGAAATACTTTGCTATTATAATTGGTTGGACTTATTTCAAAATACCTCCAAATATGCACTATTGTGATAACTGGCAGAAGAAGCTTGTGGGCTTTTCTTTGTGGTCAACAAATGCAGATAATGCACATCTTGTTGGTTTAAGTGGGACTTGTAAATTATATTAATGTATTTTAAACATTTTCATAGTGCCATTAATTTTTTTTTTTTTTTTGTAATCTATATTTTATTGAAATCAAAATTTACATGGTCAGAAAGAACTTTCTTCAGTTTTAAGTGTTTGTTTTCCCTAATGTAAATCATCGATTGCAGTTTGTGAAAAATGTACCATTATTTGGTGCTCTATATAATTGTCTATTTATTTTGGGCTTGTGGCATTATAATCTGGACTTGTAGATAAAATTTTTGACTTTGTAATATAGCATATAATTGTAATAAGATTTTGGTTATTGGAGTTCTATTGCATGATACATTCTGTGAGATCTGTATTGATATGTGATTTCATGGTAAATATTAGGAATATATGATTATGCAATGGTGTAGCAAGAAAGTAAAGGGTTTGGATGTAGCTAAAGATTTATGTGTTATTTCGGAGACCATAAACCTTTCTTAGGCATTATACAAGGCACGTTTTAGACTTTTAGTGGAAGAAAAGAAGATTGACATGTACAAGATTGTGGTCCAAGTATGCATGCATATTAAAAGCAAGTCCAACAGCAGCCCCTGAGGCAAAGTAAAAGAAAATCACATACAATGCCTTTTCATGTGCATAGAGAATCACATGATCATCTAGCCATGGTCGTTCAATTTTTTTTATTTCCCTGTTGTTGATTGTTATTTCTTTGTTATTGTTTTTGTACTTGTCTCTTTGTTTTGACTGGAAAAATAGTTGTGAATCTTGTACTGCAACTCCTTTCTCTTAGAAGATTGAACTTTTTTCTGGTGGATGGTAAGAGGAATTGAATACATACATTGAAGCTGTCTGAGAATTCCCCAAGCTGGTGCCTGCTGTTGCAGAGCTGCTGAGCTAGTAAAGCACTAGCATTAGGAGTATGCTTGAAGAGACTGGCCATATAGCTAAAAAACTCTTGTTTGTTGATCGGAAGAGCTGAAACAACTGTTTGGTGGAAGGAGTGCCTAATTTAGGAATTTCAATTATCGAATTATTAATAAAACAACTGGAAGATGTCTGTGTTTGTGGTGAGACTTGTAGCTACTTATTTTAGCAGGAAATATGGTCCTAAATAGGAATTTTTCTGATTGAAAAGGTTGATGTAAACTGAAACAAATAAATGTTGAAAATGTCAGACTTGAATCAAATTGCCAAGAATATTATTATTCATATTGATAATGATGGCAAATATTGCATTCTCCAGTTCACTGTTTTGCCCACGATTTTTCAACTGGTTTAACTGTAAAATATATATATATATATATATTTGCTTCTCCATGCTTTATTATGCCTACTCGTAATGGCAACCTATAGTGCAAAAGATTAAAATATATGTAGGACAGCAGCCAATTGTTTTCTCGTGTCTTCGTGATCACTAGCAATTCATGATTTTCACTTTGTGTTACAGGAAATGTGCTATTTAATTGGTGGTGGATCTGTCAGTAGACAGCTCTACTCTGCAGGTTATTATCATCGGAATAGTGTCATGCAGTAGTCAATTTAAATTTTATGGTTCAAGAATTTTGGGTACCTCAATGTTAAGCATTGAGCAGCAATGCTTTGTGCATCTTATGATAGACTTATGTCTTGGATCATGGATATGCATGCATTCAAGGATGTCTATCTAAATAATACTCACGTTCATTAAGAAAATATCTATATAATACTAGCATGAAATCAGTCTTTCGACATTACACAGCTTTACGTTTTGCTGGTGTAAGGGAGATATTTGATTATCGCACTGAAAGGAACACTGACTTATTATTAGATTTTACCTTTAACTGGATAACTGAATTTGAAATTGATAGACCATAATTAGAATTAAGAACTTTTAACTTTCTGATTATGGTTGTTTTTAGCTCCATCTTTTTTCTTTTCTTATCAGAATTTTTTTTGCTAAATATTTAATTTATTATCAATGAGGTTTCAAGGTGGGAGTTTTTTTTTTTTTTTTTGGTGGTTGTATTTCATGTTGAAACTACAGAATTGATGGCATGCTAGATGGCAACTTCAGAAGTTTTCCTTGTCTTGAGTGTGCTATGTTTAGTGCATCTGTACTATATAAAAGCACTTTGATTAGAGGTGCTAAAACTGTTCTCCATAAGTTTATTGTGGTTATGTTGCAAAATGACACTTTTTGCTGATTCATTTGTGGGGAGAGATGGGTTAGAATCATCCCAGCCGCCTTGAATCCAAGAGTATTATGTTTTAGTGTTGAAAATGATGTAGATCTCATTTCCTTTTTCCCCAGTATACTTTTCTCCTTGTACATTTCTTTCCACATTTCTTACATGCTTGCAAACTTGTTTTGGCAGAGGGAAGCAGTTTCTCATGCAAACATTAATGCTCCTCGACGTCTACTTCAATTTGCAGTGCGAGATGCTGTTGGAACTTTGAGGTCCTCTGGGTTGATGAAGGAACCCTCAATGAAGCGGCTTCGTTCTGTTGTGTCTACTTCCGCTGCAGAATCATCATCAGTTAATCGTTCTAGGAGGATTCAGTCGATAGCGAGAGTTTCAAATCCCATGGCTACTGTAATCAAAGCTGTTCAAGAAGCTGCTGAGGACGTAGTAAAAGTTAAATCTTCAAGAAATGTGTTCGATCGACTTGGTCGAGAAATGGATATATCAGAGACTACTGCACAAATCAAAGACATTAGAGATGATGCTATTGAAGATGAAGTGTATGAAGAATTCAACCAAGCTTTAGATCAGACCCGGCTGACCTATCTCCAAAGTCATGACTATGCTAGAAATGGAGAGAACATTGGCACTATAGAGAGTGAAACTGGGTTAGCTGGCGAGCCAATGTATGATGATGAAATTTATGATGGTGATGATACTATGGGCCATAGAGTTGTGCATGTTTCTGAAACTGGCACATCTTCGGGATATAAGAGGGAGGGTTCACTTATGCTACAATACAATGTATCTAAGAGTGCTGATGATATGCGAATAATTGGAAATAAGGATCGAGATCAACCTGTTTCTACTGTAAAAGCTGCAGGGAACATTGGTACTTGGAAGCAGGTTCACCATCAAGAATCAAGAGGGATTCCAGAAACTGGAGATTGGAATTCTACTAAGGAGAATGAGACAGATGCCGTGAAGTCTGGTACACGAGCAATGAAGGAGAACAATAATCCTGTCATGGTTGGTAATGGAAATGTAAGATGTTATAACTTGTGTGTCTGGACTTCAGTTTTTTTTAAAATATTTTTGTGTTGTCATTTATTACTTCTCTTCATTCTTCAAATTGGCTGCTGCTGTTAACTTTTTTTTTGAATCTGCTGCTGATGTTATTTTAATGGGGTGATATTATACAGGCAAGAACAGTTGCTGATATGCAGAAAGAATCTCAGAAGACACTGCAATCTGTTCCTGGTCAGTGCTGAAGTCATTTTCTATTGCCTTTGGTGGAAAATTTTAAACTCAACCTAACCAAGCCTTGATTTCCAAGTTAATTTGGACTGGCTATATTTCTTGTTTTTCTCTACTGCAAATGATCTTGAGTTACCACGTCTGAAAGATGAAGAGCTTCTAGAAGACTATCTTGTATCATGATTTGGTGGTATATTTTAATAATAAAAAATGTGAAATTAACACCATGGTTTGTTGTAAGTTGTGCCTTTATATTCTTTGTATTTTTTTTTCTTTTCTCACAGAGGGATAAATTTGGATGGGCTTTGTTTTGATCTTCTACAGGTTCATATACCACTGGTCGTCCATTAGAGGATGCTGATTCTCGAACCATTTTTGTTAGCAATGTGATTTCCTAAACTAATTTATTTGCCTTTTGGAGTGTTGTTAGTTCTCATTTCTCAATGATGTTTTCATTTCTGAGTTGCACAGGTTCATTTTGCTGCTACGAAGGACAGTCTTTCTCGGCATTTTAATAAGTTTGGCAATGTTCTTAAAGTGGTTATTTTGACTGATGCATCAACTGGGCAACCAAAGGGGTGAGTGTTTGAGCTGTTGTTCAACTCAGCATTTTTAACTATATGGCAATTTTATTTTTTCCTCAAATAGTTATTATTACACAGGTCAGCATATGTAGAATTTATGCGAAAAGAGGCAGCAGACAATGCATTATCTCTTGATGGTACCTCATTTATGTCGCGGATTCTCAAGGTACCATATATTCTACCTGTCTTAATTTGCTGCAACCATTCCTCTTTTCTTGTTATTGTGCTTCTTTTCGCCTCTTGTGTTCTAAGGTTTTTTCTCCTAATTGGGGTAGATGTTCTGTATGCTTAGTTTTTCATGAATATGTCTTAAATTTTTAGGTAATAGCTGGAGTTGCTGAAATTATGAATTATTAGACTGCTTGCATTTAGCTGCAGTAAAGTTTTGAGTTGTGGTGAATTGTTTGGTCTTGTTGCTTTAATAAAAGTTTGATAACTTTCCTCTTTCTTCTTCTCTTTGACAGATTAAACTTAGGAGTTTAAGCTCTGGTTATCTGTATCTAAGTATTTAGATATCTTAGCATGTTGTGTTTGATATATGATAACTGGTTTTCCAATATGTGCTGTATCATACAAATCACATGATTTTGCTGGGCAAGACTGTACAAATTCAGTTAAAGTTCACAAGGATAACAGGGAAAGAGAAGTGTTCATATTTCATGTTAATTTTTTAACATCTGCTTTGTTAAGATTCATTTCAGTGTATGCTTGATTCAGTTTGAATTTTCTTGACATGTGCACCTTGAAATTTTTCATGTTTCTTTGCTTCTAAGGTGTGTCATCTTGCTGTCATGACTTCTGAAAGTTATGTTTATTTTGCAGGTTGTGAAGAGAAGCGCTGCCAATCAAGAAACTACAACTAACATGGCATGGCCCCGTGCAGCCCGTGGCTCTCCCTACACAGCTGGTAGGTTTAGCAGAGTTCCTTTTTCTAGAGGCATTACTGGTGTCTTTAGGGCTCGCCTTCCCATGAAAGCTGGTGCCAGAAGTTTTCAGTGGAAGCGAGATGCACAAGGCACTACAGCAGAGAGTGTGGCTCCAGTCTCAGGAAGTCTTGCATCTCCTACTGCTCGCAGTCTCACCTACGTGCGAACAGAGCCTAAACCTGATGGAAATTCAGGTGCGACTTAATAAAGAAAAGCCTGATATTACCTTTCTTGAACCTTCATGATATAACTCCATCAAATTGCAGTCCCAATCAAGACTGCAGCGAATGTTTTGATAATGCAGCAGATGTGGATCCAATAGTTTCTCTTGCTCAAGAGTATCATTCTTCTGTATATGGAGACATTTCCCTGAATGGGTAAATATCTAAAGGAGTGGAGTGATTTGGAAAAATTCGTCAGATAATTTTTTGGGTTCTTTTTCTGGGTCTGGGTTTTTCTGCACCCACTGGGGAGGAGCAAGGGACTTCGCTGCCAAAAAATTATCTATACCATTAGATGGAAATTTGTGAATAGGACGGATGGGTAGTTGATTTTTCTGTTTGAGGGATCATATTTTGTTCCAGTTCATTATTTTTTGTTTCTAAAAAGAAAAATGAGAATAGAAAATGAAGGGAAAAGAAGAAGAAAAAGAAAAAGAGAAAATACTTGCATATGCTTAGTTCACTATGCATTTTGCACGAGTAATTTCGGTTCTTGTTGCATAATTCATATGGTCTTTTTGGCGTGTGGTTCAGGTATCAACATGTCCTGACGTTTTCAATGAGAAGCTTGGATTTGCATTTATAATTGAGAATAGAACAGTGTCTAAATCCCTTCTATTTCAAAGTTCATTACAAACAATTCCCGGTGTTTGAATATAAAATATGTTTTGATTGGTGATTTAGTAACGACCCGTAAATAGTTTCATGAATCTCAATGATTTTTCCCACAGATTGGGTGAAGGGACCAGATTGGAATTGATTATGTGTGTAGACTTCTTATTCTAATATTTAATTGTACAAATATAGCACTGTGCGAGTGTTCATCATCATTTTCAGCTATGGTAGAATCGGATTTAATACTACCTGCAACGTTACAGTATATGTACTCTAACAAATTAGTATGATTTACAGTTTCTTTTAGATTTTTACACTACTTTTTGCAACACCTCATGAATGCCCTGAAAAAGGAATTATTTGGCTACTCCACTGGATATTGAGAAAATTTTAGCGTGTTTAGTGAGTGTATGGCACACACAATTAGCACCTTAGCTGTAAAAACATGAGTATGGGTTTTGTAAGATTGAGGCCCGGAATCAGCTTCCACATTATCATACGAATATATATTTGAGAAATTTAGAGAATTATACATATTTTTAGTCTTATTTACAGCCATTTACTCTTAATTTATATAAATTATATGAGTGTCTTTTTACTTTTTACGCTTGCTCTATTTTTAGTTTTGCTTTCAAGAGTGTCCATTTTTTTTTAATTCTTCTTTGTTTTTTTAGCTTTCTTAGTTGGTTTTTTTTTTCACCTTTTTGTTTTCTTTTTTCTTTATTTTTCACTTTTATTTTTTTTATTTATTTTCTTATTCTTTATTATCTTTATTTCTTATTTTTTATTTTATCCTTATATATATTTTTAATTTAATCTCTTTTTATTTATTTTCTATTTTCTATTTTCAATCCTTATTTTTCATTTTTATTTTTTTACCATTTTTTATTTTTTTCATATTTCTTGTTATCCTTATTTTTTTAATTTTCTTTTTTTTTTTTATTTCTTTTTATTTTTTCTTATTTTTTTATTCTTTGCTATATTTATTTTTTTCATTTTATCTTTATATTTATTTTTAATTTTCTCTCTTTTTTATTTATTTCTTATTTTCTGTTATTTCTAATTTTAAATTTTAAAATTTTAATGCCATTTAGTAAACTAAAACATTTCACCACATTCTTGTAGAATAGCTTGGCAGACACATCTGAAGGTTATTGATCTATGCTTATTTAAACGTATCTAACAATACCTAAGCATGTCATATTAGAAAACAAAAAACAAAAAAAGATGAACTCTAATAACACCTATAAGACAAGGTTGGTAATGAATGGAAAGTAAAAACTTAAATACCCCAAACAGAGCATATTTTAAGAAACTCTCATCAAGAAGAAAAAAACTATTGTACATAAATTCTAAAAGGACATGAAAAATTAATTAGAAAAAAAATTCTGGACCTTTTGGTCCCTATGTTAAATAGATAAATATTGTTATTGGTACAAATAACATTCTTTTGTAGCCCTATAGGATATTACTCCATAAAACTTGTGTTCAAGTTGCAAATTCGGCATTATAATCATAAACAAAATTTGATTTATCTCTAATTTAGTGTAGAAATTGATTAATACAATCAATTACAATTTCTACTGCATCACATGGAAAGATAAGGATAATAACCAAATTACATATTTTGAATAAAACTTCTTGTTTTCAGTCACTTTTCTTATTTCTAGAGCTGAAAATATATTTACAAAAACAATCACATGCGCTTTCATAATGCATCTCAAATTAAGAATTTAATTCTAAAAGGATTTGAAAAATTAATTAGAGAAAAAAAAAATTGGACCTTTTGGTCCCAATATTAAATATAAAACTATTGTTATTGGTACATATAGCATTCATTTGTAGCTAAAAGGATATTATTGCATAAAGCTTGTGTTTAAGTTACAAATCCGACATTATAATCATAAACTAATCCTGATTTATTTCTAATTTATTTTGGAAATAAGTCCAAGTAATGGATTAGAAGTTTTATTGCATCACATAGAAAGACAAAAGAGAATAACCAAATTACATATCCTGAACAAAACTTGTTGCTTGCTTTTTTTTTTTTTTTTTTTTTTTTTTTTTTTTTCAACAGAAAAGTTTTCACAACGCATCAGAAATTAAGATATAAAGGTTACCTTTTAATTGTGATGTACCATATTTTACACTACAAAAATTATTATGACTTTTATCTATGGAGTCATCTTTGATATTAAGTTATCAAGGCTATGTGCACAACTTGCCCCATTATATACTTTGTTATCTTACCTTTTAAAATAATGAATTAAAAAAATTAATGAATTAACAAAATTTTCTTAGATCAATTAATAGGTAAAATAAATACGATGTAGGTATATGTTTCATGAGTGATAAAAAAAAAAAGAATCATGTGATAACTAAGAACCTTTAGTTCAAAGATTATATGAAGCATTCATTGATGTTCGAAAAATATATTAAAAATTTTTGTTCAAAGTTTCATAGTATAATTATTTCTATATTGATTTTTCAGACAAAACCTTATTTAGCTCGCAACTCATATAGATAAAATATATATATAAAAAAGCATGGAAGTGAAATTGGGATTCAACGGGTTAGTGGTACTACTGTAGCATTGCAACCTTTGTAGATTGCTTCTCCTATTGCTAAGTACTCGAGTATATATACTTGAAATTTTGGTCCATTGGCGATATATTCTACCATTTTATCATGACAATCTTTTTCCATCCCAATGAGTGCAGTGTAACAAAAACTAGTAGGGACACCATTTTTTAGCACTATTTAAAAATTGCTTTTCCATAGTTTGGTGTAATGCGTTTGACACAGTTATACAAACATATGAATAGTCTATAGAATATGGCTTTTGTGACGGATTTGGTGTGCCGAAGTTCATAGTGTAGGCAAGTGGACTAATGCTAATATATGTAAAACTAGCTTGGAGCAAAACTATCAAAACAAAAATCTTATCGAATGATGTTTATAGATGACGGAGTTTAGCACATATTCAATATTTTAGCAACTGCAATACTATTTGAGCTTAGGGTTCTAAAAAACATACTATTATATTACAAAAACATAATATAAAAATGAGAAGTTGTCACATAGGGTAATAATTGTGACAAATCGAAGGTGGTGGTAACTCGATTCCTTAAAATATATTAACACCACAACTAAGAGATTCTGGGAACGAAATACTAATTTCTTTTAGTCTTGTTGTAGACAGTAAGGTTTAGCATGCGCATAAGATTTTAGCAACTGCGACACTGTTTGAGCTCAGGGCTCTAGAAAACACACTAACCACTGTCACAAAGACATGGCGTGAAGATGAGAAGTCGCCACCCAGAGCAATAACTGAGACAAATTGAAAAGGTGGTACTTGATTCCCTAAAAGAAAGGTAGCACCACAACCAGGAGATTCTGGATACATAATACCAACTTTTTTAAGTCTTGTGTTCATTTAGAATTACTTTATGAATTACTATATTATCCTTTATTTATATATAATTTCATATAAACCCTCATTCTAGCAATTAACTCTAACACAAACTAGTCATGAAAAATACAAATAAATAATGCATTCAATACAATCCTTAAGTTAGTCTAATCTACATTGATTTCAATTAAATGAGCTAAATCTATATGTTTTAATTTGCAAGTGAGCCTAAAGATTAATGGACCTAATTCCTATTTAATTTTAATTGAGTGAACCTAAGTCTACTTATTTTAATTTTAAAAATGGGACTAAATCTACAAATTATGAAAAAAGCTTAAATTAAGTGGGTTAAGTCTAATTAATTAAATTAAAATAATTGGGCCCATGTCTAATTTACTAAATTGGCCTAAGTTATCTCTACCCTAAATCTGTTTAATTATGAGTTTAAAATGCATTTTAATTAATTAAACCTAAAAAAACTTAAATTTATTTAAATGGATTAGAATCTAATATGGGCTTAAGGCCCAAAACACATAAAAATAAACAAACAAGCTCAAAAACAAATAAAGCATATCAAAACAATTAAATTAAAGATCAAACAACTAATTAAATTAATTCCTTCTAAAAAATCCTAATTTTCATCAACATGCAACCTAAATTAATCTACATACACCAGTGGTTTGAATTAATTACCCAATTGAAACCCTAACTTTACTAACCAATTAATTAAAATAAACATGCAATCACATACATAATTCCACTATTGAGCCTATTACAATAATCTATTGAAAATAATAATGAAAATAATTAATACAACCCCAAAAATATAAATTAAATAATTAAATAAAAAATAGTAAAAACAAAAAAACTAAATCTAGCTACAAGGTCTTATCCATGACATTTCATGGACTTTTTATGAGTTTAGTCCTTCAAACATGATCATCATATATTTTCCTCCATAATCACCATAAAAAAGAACAAAAATTATGATTAGTGAATAAATTATAACAATAATTTAAATAAAATTAAAACTCAATAAAAAAAGAAATAAATAAATCAAGTAAAATAGAATAAGGAGAAGATCATGCTTATAGATGATTTTAACGAAGTGCTCTTCAGATTTTGTAAAATTATCGTTCTTGATAGGTCTTCGAATCTTGTTCTTCAAAAATCCTCAAAAAATCTTCAATTAATCAATTAAACACAAGGGAATTTTATAGAGAATGTTTTTTTTTTTCAAAACAATTTACAAAGGAAAAGAGTCAAGAATGCTTTTTAAGAAAAATCAACCAAAAGCCAAAAGACAATTTGGCATAGAGAAAATATCACAGTAAAACTGTGTATAAAAATGATGCTCCTCCTCGAAGTCATTGATCCCCCCCTTAAAGGAGCCAAAACACCTCCTTTTATAGTGAAACCTTCAAACTCTACGTATAAATTGATAAAAAAAACTTCTATTTCCTTAAAAATATCAGATAAATATCAAAAATAATTTTAAGAAAATTTCAGACCAATCAGGATTTAAGAAAAAGATATTTTTATTTTTTGAAAAATTCAAAAAAAGATGTAATAGGTCTAATTCCGATCAAAATTGCGTAATTTCGATCGGAATTATGTAATTTCAATTGGAATTACATAATTTCAATCGGAATTATGTAATTCCAATCGGAATTACATAATTTCCATTGGAATTATAGAATTCCAACCACTTTTAATTACAAAAAGGTCCCTGAAAGAATTTAAGTTTTGCAATTAGGCCCTAAAAAACGTTGCAATTTAGTCATTGAAAACATTAAATCCTTTCTTTGAAAAAATTGCAATCAGACCCCTGAAGTTCAAAAGTTCAAGTATTGAAGACTTATTCATGACATTTTCATCATTGGAGTCCTTTGTCGCATTCATAACTCCTCATCCTGAAATTGGGTGTTTACACTCGTGTTCTTTAAAATTAGTTTATGAATTATTATCTCATTCTCTAATTATATGCAATTTCATTTTAAATCCTATTTATCATTCATCTAACTCCAATACAACCAATCATGAAATAGTGCATAAAAAACTGCATTCATATAGAGCAAGACGTCCCTAAGTCAGTCTAAAGTATGTTAATTTTATTGAAAGTTAGCTAAGTCTACATGTTTTATTTACAAGTGAAATAGCAAACTAAAGATGGGCCTACATTTTAATTAAATTAGTGAACTTTTTTCTATTTATTTTAATTATCTAAACTGAGCCTAAATCTACTAATTTTGTGGAAATGAATTGGATTGAGTTTGAATAAATGGGCCTAGTTCTAATTTATTTTAATTTAAGTGAAAAATGGGCCTAAGTCTATTTATTTTAAAAGACATATTACTAGTGAGTTGGGCCTAAACGTGGGCTTGTAGCCCAAAATGAATGAAAAAACCAAAAACATATAAAAAAAAAACAACTAAACAAAGGATCAAATAAGTAATTAAAAAAATAATTTTTCTAAGAACCCTAATTTGATTTCATACAACCTAATATTAACTACAACCTCCATTGATTTTATTAGGGTTTTACTAAATGAACCTAATTACTAATTAATTTTAATACAAAAAAGTAAATAAAAGATTTCACTATTCCTGCTACTGGGACTATTAGAAATCCTACATACGTAAATTAAACTAATTAATTACATGCCTAAATAAAACCAAATAAAAAAAACACAAAATATTAAAAACCTAAAATTAATTAAAATGACTACAGAATTAAATCCATGGCATCTTATATATTTTTATAGATCTTCCTTACGTATTCACTCCATTTTTTTAGTTATCTCCATCACAATCAAAATCACATAACAAAACTCAAAATAGAATAAAAGAATTGGTAGATAATCAAATAATAAAATGAAATCAATGAAAAGATTAAAAAAGAAGAAAGAGAAGAAATGAGATGATGTTGTGCAATTTGATTGCCCTTACAATGAGAATCACTGTTGAAAATTGACTTTTGGATTAATTTTGGACATCACTAGATGTATTGTATTTATTAAAATTGGATTAATTTTGGACATCACTAGATGTATTGTATTTATTAAACTAAAGAATATTCTATTTTAATTTGAAAGCTTTTTATTTTTTTTATTTTTTTTATCTCATCAGTGTTTTTTTCCAATAGCGTCTCTTTGCTTTTTTTGTTTTTTCTTCTTTTTTTTTAAAGCAGCCTCCCCTGAAACTCAGTAGCATCTCTTCTTTAAATCTTAATCCCCTTCTACAGCTCTCTTGATAAGATAATTTTTTTTTTGATAATTTTTGTGATTTAATCTTGGACCAATGAGCTATCTGATATGCAAGAAAACATGTAAATGCGTAAAACTAATATATTAATTTTTTTTATATTATTTTTAACCAATCAAAAATTAAATAAATATATTTTTCTCAAAAATAAAATAAAACTGTGCTGATAAGAATTATGGAAATCTGATCAGATTTCTTAGCACAACTGCCTTTATTACTTATTGACTTTGATTAACTTGATAGTGCTAGTGCTGATTCCATATATTGGGTTTATTTTCTTCTACTGGACTTGCTATTCCTGAAGACTTGTTGAAGTTAGTTCGTGATGATTGTTATAAAAGGCTTTTTTTAAAAAAATTTATGAGAAACTTCATCACTTTATCACGAGATAGTGTGCACTCAACAAATGTCACTATTTATATTCTCATGACTATCATTACTTGCAATTCACAAGAGTTAGAGGTACTATTAACCATCTTATACTGAGAGCATATTATTTACCAAGTGAAGAGCTAACTTCCATACTCAATATATGGAGAATTTGCTAAATAAAACTCATGAAAATTGAGCATAAACAGATCAAATTCTGAATATCAAAATAGTTTTTGAGTTATTTTTGTGCTTTTCTTTCTTATCCGACTATTCTCCTACCTTTTTGATATTACTTAGTGTGGACATCATTGGAAAGGTCCTTTGGATACTTATACTCTTACAGAGCATTGGAGTAAATAAAGTAGCTTTTGACATGGTCCTCTTTTAGTATTCCTTTGCCTTTATTGTATTAATTAGTGTGGATACTGCTAGAGGTTCACGTTGATACTCTTACTCGTTTTTGAGCATTAGAGTACATTATGCTTGCTCTTATTTTGATTCTCCTCTTAGTATTCCCCTTCCTTTCTTATGTTACTTAGCATGGATACCGTTAAGGGATTTTGTACTCGTTCTACGCATTTAAGGAGATTATATGCATATTTATCATTTAAAAGACTGAAATGATACTATGAAATTCAAGTAATTTATACTACAAGTCCATATATTTTGTTTTTGCATGTTCTTCCCCTTATCTGGTTGCAAAGTAAGCATTAGATTGATTATAGTTTATAAACTCTCAGCATAAAGTTGTTAATTGGGCATCTGAATTTTGCAAGGGTAATAAAAAAGAGCCATAATGATCAAAGGTCATGAGATAGGCTTTTCACACATGATCTCGTGAAGTGGATGAATTTACTTTCAATTTGTGAATTTTATGATTAAGTTGCACTTCAATATGAAAAACTAAAGAGATAAAGTTATGTTATTACCCTTGATGTTTTGTCAGGGCATTTGCCACACAGGGTGATATTTTGATGAGCAATTGGCATTTGCAATCTTGGTCGTTCTTATTGTTGTGCTAGTTCTCTTCTCACTCTTCATTTTTCATTTTTCCTACATAAAATACCATAACTTAGTCAAGTTTATTTGCAGGTAAAGAAAATTTATTAGAATGCAATGCCATTCTTTTGCACTCTTCCCTTTTAATTGTGATCATGATAGTCAATCATTGAAGTTATGGCTTTAGGCTGCATTTATATTTTTGCCATTCCATTAATGCTATGGTAGAGGGTTTCCTTTCTCTTATTGATATCTCCTACAAAAAATGTTCAAGAGTTAGAGGTCTTATTTTATGATCAAATAATTTTTTAGAGTGCATTCATTTTAAATTTTAAGTGCATCCTTCCCTTTTAGGGCTAACATGTGTATTGATGACATGTTGGACCTTCTGACTAGGAATTAAGAGAGGTGTTTCAAGGATTTGATGCTTTGTCTTTGTTTGAGCATTCTCATGGCTATTATAGATATATTCAGGAGCATCTATTGGAGATGATTTTTTATTGACTTATATGAGGTACACCTGTCTTTTACTATTCTTCATGTTTTAATTGTCTTTTGCATTAATAATTCATAGGAGTAAGTTTTCTTTTTGTTGAGACTCTAAGTGATGCTTTAAAAGAGGCTTTGGAGATGGATGTTGAGACTAAAGAGCTTGAGCCTCTTGCCCATCCTCCTAAGGTTGCATGAGATGAGGTTTCTTAATAGTGTTGCCCTTCCTATTTTACTCCTTCAAAAGCTTTACATATGAATACTCTGTCTACTTTCCTACACTTTTACAACATAATTCTGAATGTTAGTAGTAGAGCATTTGAACAATCTTGTTTAGGTTTTAAGACTTTTATTATGCAAAACAAGTATTTTACTATAGACGTATACAAGTGTATGCATGCTATGTATGATATGCATGATCCTAATAGGTCCTTTGTTTGGAGTAGAGCTATGAAGTGTGAAAATGAGGTGCTTTATTTAGCAGTTTGCAGATTTGAGCATTGAACACTTCGATGTTAGTACTTATAATGTTATAGCTCCTGATATAGCTTGTCGAACAAATAACCAGGTTGTGTTGTATTGATGAATTATTGGTTGTTGCTTATGGTTTAATTCTTTCAACCCCTAGAACTCTTATACATCAGTGTTCTATCTTCAATCTTTACATGCGACTTAATTTTTCTATCCCTAACTTGCCCTTAGAGTTTCATGTTGCCCCTGGTTATATTCTAAATTCATTAGTGATATTCTAGCAGTTTCTTTTTTTTTTTTTATATGTGCAAGAGGCTCACTTTGTTCACTATTGTTGTTAATCCAACCCCATTAATTACAATCTCATGCATTGAGGATGTTGAGGAGTATGTGAACTAATCAAAAGGAGTTATTGATACTAAAATCAACTAGACTTGCTCTTATTGGAAGAACTCTTGAACATAATATGAGGCTTGATACTGATGCAATGATTGATGATAATTACAAGGTGTGGGTTGCAATGCTAGTTATGGATCCATTTGAATTCCTAAGGTACAAAGGGACACTAGATTTACAAACAAAATGACAAAGGGGTGACAAAAAGAGAAAACATAACTAAAAAAAAGTGATCTCATAGCTCTGATTTTATCTTTCATTATATTTTGTCTTTCCATTGGGATACTTATGTAATATAATAAAGATGACTATGTGATATTTAAAAAAAAAATTTAGATTCAATTTTATTCATTCATTAGGGTAAAAATGGGAACATTTATTACATCACATGATACAACTCCTATTATCAATTAGTCCTTTTATAGTTTTTGATAAAATATGTTTCTCTCATTTTTATCTCTCTAATTTTGTCTAATTGTCCTTTTATGGATTTTCTAATTAACGTGACCCTTTTTTTCTATTTTTTCTTTTCTTCCCTTAAATTTTCCTCTCTTTAGAAGTTATATCATATGATATATGAATGTTATTTGAATTTGTATTTGTGACCATACTGAATGAATCTAATTAAATTGAATTTTTATATCAAACATGTAGATGCAATCGATATCATAATGCACAGTACCATTAGGATGCACATTACATAAGTAAGCATGATCAGAATTCATATCATAGATCAATAAAACAAAAAGTTCTAAAGAAACCAAAATTGTATTCAAAGAAGATAGTAAGAAATTTTATTTCCCATTATAGATACTAGGGATGTTGAGTCTCATAGTGGTTGTCCTTCAGGTGGCTAATATAATAGCTATTCTTGCATTTCCTCATCCTTTTTGTCTTGTAGTAGGTTCTCAATGATCTATTCTTTGAAGACCTCAATCCCAAGAACATCCACACTAAGCATATTGACAGGTTCCTCTACACTAAGGTAGGACTTCCCATGTCCTTCTTTGATAAAAATTTCCTTCGATGGTTTTTCTTTCTTTCCATCCTTTCATACCTCAACTATGCATGTTTCTTCCTTATCCAGTAGCTTCTCATCATCAAACTCATCACCCCATCCTATAGGCACAAAATTAACATGAAGGGAACATCAAAAGAAGGTGGTTTAGTGTAAAACACCTTGTAGTCAAACATGCATGAGGGTTGTCCTAATAAATCTTTAACTCTTTCCATATAATTAGGGACATTAAGAGATTTCTCATTAGTTTCAAGGTTAATGTTCTCAAAGGAGTTTAACACTTATTCCTCACTAACTCCTAAGTTGATTATCATGGTAGTTGGGGGTGGAACATTTCTGTAGTTTAGGAAATGATTACTTTTAGTTCTTGGGTTTTTAGAGTTTGTAATTTTTCTAAAGTCTATAAGGTTTTGGATTTCATGTTTAAGGCAAGTACATGTGTCTGTGGAATGGTCAGTAACTTAGTGGAATTTGTAATAACTATTTGGGTCATATCCTGGGACATTTGGGTTTGATGGTTTGGAAAAGGTTAAAGGTCGAAGCAAGCCTTTTTGTATTAGGTGGTTTAGGACTTTTGGTAAGGGTTGGTTAAAATTGGAGAGTCTCCTTAGTTGTTGAATGATATGCACTTCCACAACCTAGCTAGTGCTTCCATACTGTATGCCCCCAGTTGGGTAATTCCTTGCTCTAGTGGTTTTATAGCTTTTCTTCTTTTCATTCTCCATCTCCTTAGCTTGCAATCCATCATCATAGAGGTCTATAAAAGATTTAGGGTTCATCATTTGTAACCTATCAACCATATTAGGTGACACATTTCGAACTATCATCCTAACCTAATCTTTCTTAACTAACTTTTTTTTCATTATTCCTACCTTGTTCATGAATCTAGTGAGAAAATCAGAGAATGATTCATTTGGATTTTGTTTAGTCAATTCTAGATCTTGAATGGACACTTCTAGCCTAGTGTTATAATTATACTGTATCAAGAAATTAGTACATAATTCTCTTTAATTAGCTGGAATAAATTTTCTAACCTATAGTACCCGTTAACAGCCCTTCCCTCCAAGGATAATACAAACAACTTAGTGACTATTGCTAATGGGGCTTTAATGGTGCTCATAGTTGTTGTATACTGACTAAGGTGGATCCTTAGATCTCTAGTTCCATCAAACTTCTGTAATTGAGGTATTTTAAATTTCTCATGTAATTTATCCCCTTCCATTTGCAACATATCATCAAAATCAAATGATGCCATGCCTTATCCTCTTATTAGCTCCTCCATCTTAGACATTTTCTGAGTCATTGCTTGCATCTACTTAAACTCATGATCTTATACCAGCTTAAGTGATTCTTTCTTTACTTTCTCTACCATATAATTCTCAACATCCTCAAGCTTCATTTCAGTAATAGTTGGTGTCCATCATTATCAATAGGAGTAGGACTAATAAGTATAGGTGCATGAGCAACAGGTGCAACATTTTTGGTAGGTGGAATAGTTATAACACCAGGTGCTTGTTCAATTACAGGTGGTGGGATAGCAATAGTAGGTGGCATTAATCCAGCTAAGGCTTGTTTCAGTTCATCTAATATGAACCCTACCTATAACAGAGATAGAATGCACATCTAACTTTGAAATCTAGCCCAAAGATCATCAAGGATAGGTTGTGTTGATAGAGCTAAATCCCTTGCTTATTAAATTGAAGCAAGATACTTAGCTATTAAAAGATGAACAATCACATAATTCTAAGTCTAATATAACCTTACAATTGTAATGAAAGGTAGATGTGAAACAATTCAAGTAAACTTGCGAAGTTTCAAAAGAATAAAGTTTAAGGAAAAACCTTACTTTTTAATATTTCAGTGCTTCTCAAAAATTCATTTTACATATTTATAGCCCTTATATAGGCATGTAAACTATATAATCCTTGAAGGAAAAGTTTTTCTTCCTTATTCCAAAAGATACCTATATAGGAAAATCCTTAAATAAGGAGGTTTCCTTCAAAATAGGATAACTAATGACAACTCATCTTTGAAAAGTCAAAATTGACAACTAATGACAATTCATTACAACTAAAAAAAATGACAACTCATGATAACTAAGCAAAATGACAACTCATGACAACTAAGCATTGAAGCATGACATGTCACATGTTGACTATTGACCCTTGACTTTGACTTATTAACTATTTGACTTTGACTTGTTGACTTGTTGACTTATTGACTTTAACTTGGAATATCCTTGAATCGTCTCACATCTTCTTAAATCTTCCTTATTGATTCCAAAATAGGAAAATAACTAAAAATTCGTCCATATTAAGCTAATTAATTTGAGAATAGGAAATTAAGTTAATTAGCTTGAATTATTCATATTCAGCTCCATTCTTGCACTTTTAATTCCTTTTAGGGTTTATATGATTCCCTCCCTTTTGAAGATGATTTGCCCTCAAATCATAGCCATCTTTTAATGTTGATAAATTCAAAAATCCTCTAGGGTCTAACACAAACACCTTTATTGAAAACTTATTTTTCAAAGTAATGCTTCATAAAAGTATCTTCAATATAGCATGAATGTGAATGGACAATTGGAACATAAAACTCTTATCCATGAACTTGTAAGGATTTTATTCTTATTGCTTCATTTTACTTCAAATATGAATATCTTAAGTTCTTTTTGGTACAAGCGATGACTCCATAGATTGCATTATGGACATAAGGAACTTCAATAACATTAGCAAAGGGATCTTTGTATGGCATAGAAGTCCGTAAAAAAAAATTTCAAAACACTAGAAAAGGAAAGAATAGAGTTGTTAGCATAATCATGATGAATAAACAACTCTTCATTTTCCTCCTTCTTTTGTGTACAAACTTCTCGATACTCCTCTTCATGATGCATGCACTTTTCATGATCATAAGATGAACTTTTAGCAACTTCTTGAGTACTTAATCTTTGTACAACTTCACTAGATTGCTCCAAACTTTGCAAACAATCCTTATTAGCTTCAATGACTTCAACAAATTTGCTATTCTTGGATTCACACTCTATTTTGATATCCTTATACATAACCACTTCTTTTTCACACTTCTCTTCATGA
This sequence comes from Mallotus nudiflorus, assembly GCA_947683625.1. Lineage (NCBI taxonomy): Eukaryota > Viridiplantae > Streptophyta > Magnoliopsida > Malpighiales > Euphorbiaceae > Mallotus > Mallotus nudiflorus. The sequence goes on from CANTUR010000184.1 coordinate 3,138,454, forward strand.
ATAATGCTTTGCTCCATAGTTTGATCATATAATTGATGCTCATGTTTCTTCTCATGATCACTTAACACCACTTTAACATTAGCACCACTTTGATTACCAACTTTATTACTCCAAATCTCTATATCCAAAGAAAGTGAAATTACATCATTCAAAGATAAAATAAGTTGTAATGTACCATAAATATAAGATCTTTTCTAATTTCACTCTTAAGCCTGCTTATGAATCTTGCAATTTTCTGCCCTTCAGATTCACCTAAATAACTTGTAATTACAAAAAAATTAAACTTTTTACCATAATCATCAATACTTAATTCATCCCGTTGTTTAAGTCTTTGTAATTAAGATAGTATTTATCCCTAACATCATGAGGAATAAAATGTCTAGTCATCAACCTTTTCATTAATTCTTAATTTCTAATCTCACTATTCCCATTCTCTTTCCAAAAAAACCATCAAATCTTTTAACCATATACCAGCCTTACCTAGAAATTTTTGAGAAGTAAGCTTGCACTTTTGGAAATCATATAGTTTAAGAGAATCAAATATCTCCTCCATTGTTGCACCCATTCCAAATAAACATAAGGATCATTCCTACCAAGAAAATAAGGCATATCCATAATGACCACACTCAAAGATAATTTAGAAAAGAAATAGACAAGAAATTCTTACAAATCACTCCCTTATGTGTTAACACTCAAGAATGTGAATGTTCTTGTGTTTCAGTAAAAAAAATAAATTCACTAAAAAAATAGGTTTTTTTTTTTAAATCTATGAAGAATTAAGAAGAATAAAAGGAAATAATACACAAAAATAAAAAGGATAGTTAACCAAACCTTGAAGTTTGGCTTTAATACCAAATTGATATGAACCTTACCTATAATAGAGATAAAATGCGCATCTAACTTTGAAATCTAGCCCAAGGATCATCAAGGATAGGTTGTGTTAATGGAGCTAAACCCTTTGCTTATTAAATTAAAGCACGATACTTAGCTATTAAAAGATGAACAATCACACAATTCTAAGTCTAATATAACCTAGCAATTATAATGAAAGGTAGATGTGAAACAATTCAAGTAAACTTGTAAAGTTTCAAAAGAACAAAGTTTAAGGAAAAACCTCACTTTTTAATATTTCAATGCTTCTTCATAATTTTTTTTACATATTTGTAGCCCTTATATGGGCATGTAAACAACCTAATCCTTGAAGGAAAAGGTTTTCTTCCTTATTCCCAAAGATACCTATATAGGAAAATCCTTAAATAAGGAGGTTTCCTTCAAAATAGGACAACTAATGACAACTTATCTTTGAAAAGTCAAAATTGACAACTAATGACAACTCATAACAACTAAGCAAAATGACAACTCATGACAACTAAGCATTGAAGCATGCCATGTCAAATATTGACCATTGACCCTTGACTTTGACTTATTGACTACTTGACTTTGACTTATGGACTTATTGACTTTAACTTAGAATATCCTTGAATCTTCTCACATCTTCTAAAATTTTCTAGAATCTTCCTTATTGACTCCAAAATAGGAAAATAACTCAAAATTTGTCCATATCAAGCTAATTAATTTTAGAATAGGAAATTAATTTAATTAGCTTGAATTATTCATATTCAGCTATATTCTTGCACTTTTAATCCCTTTTAGGGTTCATATTGTCATATTACATCATAGCTCTTATGTTATCCATAAAAAATCCTTTAATGTCTTCTAAGGTCCAGTTTCCTCCTCCTTGTTGTTCCATTTCTATTTGCTTGGTTGGAATCGATTAAGCTTCTATGTAATGCGAATTAATAGGACTCTTCTCTAAACTTTGAAGGATCTTTTTAGCTACTGATCTCGGACTCAAATTGGTTCTCACTAGTTTGCCACCTTTTCATTCCTAAATATGTGAAGACCCAAATGAATCTATGATGGCTGTAAAATAAAGTGTTAATATGATGAATGAAGCATATGTGTGCACATATGCATGATGCACATGCCATGCAATAAGTTGCAAATAACAAGTCAAGTGTACATACATCCTTCCAACCTTATTCCTCCCATAAATATATTCAATGGTGAGTTGCTTTTTGTAGGATTTTGGCCTTAATATCAATGGGGGATATCAAGAGCTAACATGCATGCTAAATCTCTCAAACAAATAAAAGTATAGAAATAACATCTCTAAGTATAAAGGTCTAGCCCAATATTTATTAGCCCAAATGGGCTTTAAAAGTATGGGCTTGGGCTTTTGTAGATAGAAATACCTTATGACAACAACCATAAGCAATTTTGTAAATTCTAAGGGAAATAACTAGGCCATTATATGTGGTTAAGTCTAGTGAAAAGTTAAGGTTCCTTTAGCAAGATGCCCTCCTTTAAGACTTGAGTTACAGGCTAAGGTTAAAAGGGCTTGCATCCTTTACAAACCTGAGAGAAGACTACCCCCTTTAGGACTTGGGTTACAGACTTTAGTTAGATGAGCCCAGTAATCTCTCTTGAACTAAGTTAAGGCTAAGAGTGATGGTTAGCCAATCTACAATCCCATGAAGATTTTGGAATAATGGAATTAAAAATCAATGCCATTGGGTAATAAGGACATGTAGAATGAATACAAGAATAAAATAATAATTAATAAAATAAATCTAAAGAACACAAGTAGAATTAGCATCTCTTATGTCTAGTGGAGTCACTACTGTAGATGACAAGGTTTAGCACGTGTCCAAGATTTTAGTAATTACAACACTGTTTGGGCTCAGGGTTCTAAAGAACACATTATTATGTCACAAAGACATAGCATGAAGATGAGGAGTCGCCACCCAAGGTAATAACTAGGACAAATCAAAGGTGAAGAGAGTTACCACTATAGCCAAAAGATTATGGCAATCGAATACTTCTTTTTAAAATGAAATTGCATGTAATTAGAGAATAAAATAATAATTCATCTAACTCCAAGGCAACTGATAATGAAATAGTGCATAAAAAACTGCATTCATATAGAGTGGGACGTCCCTAAATTAGTATAAGCTATGTTAGTTTTATTTAAAGTTAGCTAAGTCCACATGTTTTATTTACAAGTGAAATGGAAAACTAAAGGTGAGCCTACATTTTAATTAAATTAGTGAACTTCTTTCTATTTATTTTAATGATATAAAGTCAGTCTAAATCAACTAATTTTATGGAAATCAATTGGATTGAGTTTGAATAAATGTGCCTAGTTCGAATTTATTTTTATTTAAGTGAAAAATGGGCCTAAGTCTATTTATTTTAAGAAAAAAAGGAGAGATGCTTTAATGGACTAAGCTATGTCTAAATTAATTTTAATAGCTAAAAGGTAGGCCTAAGTCTAAATTAAATTAATGGGCCTACATTTTTTTTGAATTATTTAAAATTTAAAATCAATTTTTTAAAAGATCTATTATTAGTGAGTTGAGCCTAAATATGGGCTTGAGGCCCAAAATGAATGAAAAAACCAAAAATATAAAAAAACTAAGAAACCAACCGAACAAAAGATTAATAAGCAATTAAAAAATATATTTTTATAAGAACCCTAATTTGATTTCATGCAACCTAATATAAATCTACAACCTCCATTGGTTTTATAAGGGTTTTACCAAATGAACCTAATTACTAATTAATTTTAATACAGAAAAAGTAAATAAAGGATTTCAGTATTCCTACTAATGGGGCTATTAAAAATACTACATACGTAAATTAAAACTAATTAATTATAGGCCCAAATAAACCAAATAAATAATAAAAAGAACATAAAAAAACACAAAATATTAAAAACCTAAAATCTAATTAAAATGGTATAGAATTAAATCCATGGCATCCTATGGATCTTCCTTATGTATTCATGCTATAATTTTGGTTATGCCCATCATAATAAAAAACACAAAACAAAACGCAAAATAGAATCGAAGAATTAGTAGATAATCAAATAATAAAATGAAATCAAAATCAAAGAAAGAAAAAAATGTGATGATGTTGTGTAGTTTGATTGCCCCTCAAAATGGGAATCACTGTTGAAAATTGACTTTTGGATATCACTGGACATATTATGTTTGTAAAACTAAAGAATGTTCTCTTTTAATTTGAAAGCTTTTTTTCTTTTGAAACTCAGCAGTTTTTTTTACAGCAACGTCTCTTTTCTTTTTCTTTTTCTTCTTTTTTTTTCAAGCAGCCTCCCCTGAAACTCAGCAACATCTCTTCTTTAAATTCCAATCCCCTTCTCTAGCTCATGATAAGATAATTTTTATGATTTAATCCTGGATAAATGAGCTATTTGATCTGCGGAGAAAACACGTAAACATGTAAAACATATATATTAAATTTATTTATATTATTTTTTAACCAATTAAAAAATAAATGAACTTATTTTTCTCAAAAATAAAATAAAACCGTGCAGATCAAAATTATAGAAATCCAATCGGAGTTATGTATTTCTGATTGAAAAAATACATAATTTTGATCGGTTTTCTGTAAAATTGATCAACCTTTTTTTTAACTTTTAATTACAAAAAGGTCCCTAAAGGAAATTCAATTTTTCAATTAAACCCCCATAAAAAATATTGCAATTTAGTCCTCAAAACTCACAATTTTAGTCCTAAAAAATCAAAAATCAATATCTAGAGATCAATTTCGATTAAATTTTCATCATAAGAGCTCTTGTTGCATCTATGCATCAATGCATCTTGAAATTGGGTGGTTACAATGTGTGAAATATTTACATATTTTTTTTGTTGAATTTTAATGACTTTTGAATTAATAAATAATTTTAATTGGGTAGATTTTAGGTTAATTAGGAAATATTTTAGTTTAGAGTGTTATTTAAGATTTTATTGTTTTTGGTTTAGTTTTAGTCAAATTAGGAGTTTTATTTAAGAATTTATTAGTGTTTCCCTTATTATAGGAAAGTTTAAAAAGGAAATCCAAAATAGTCAAGGATTGGAGCAACATGGTCATGATATGGGTATGGTTGTGCCTATACCATGCATTGGAGGAAGGCAAGGAAGCATGGCTTGAGACACAACCATGTTAGAAGCTGTGTTTGCTATTGGAAAATAAAGAATATGAGACATGGGACGCACATGGGCATGTGCCAAACCATGCTAAAATATGGAAATTAAGCCCAAAGTGAGGCACGACTGTGTGGAGGCTATGCCGAAAAAATGCGTTTTAGCACAAGACTAGACATGGCCATGTGTAAGCCATGTTGAATAAAAGAAGTTTTCCTCTTTGAAAAAGACTTAGGAATTTGAGGGCAAGAAAGTCCTTTTATTAAGATTGTCTAAAAAAAAAGGGATATTAAAGAGTTTTTTCAATTCATTCAAGGACCAATCCTTAAAGCAATAAACAAGTGATTAATGAGGATTGAAGAGGATTTATAAGATTCAAGAACTTCATCTATTATTTCTTTTTCACTCTTAATTCTTTTAATTATGTTTGTGATTGTTGCCACAATTATTCGTGGCTAAACTTCTTTTAGGGTTTAGGTTAGGAGTAGCTATTCTATAATGTTATTGATGTCTTGTTATCATTTTAGGACTATTTGATTGCATGTTTATGGGTAGATTAACCAGCGAGAGTTAGGAGAATTTAATAGCTTAATATTCATAGGACTTGAGCACTCGATTATGAGAGTAGGCGAGCTTTTTGGGGGACCACGAGAGTAGGCGACCTTTTCTGGGTAAACTAATTATTAATGAACTTAATAAGTTTTAATTAACTTATTAACAATGAGAGTAGGTTAAACTTTATTCTTAACACACTTAATTGAGCTTGAAAGAGTCTTTAGGTATTTTAGAATAATTACCCTTAACTGTAATAAGGTGTTTAATAATTAAACGATCATGATCTGATTGGAATAGCGAAACTAAACCTAGGCTCTATGTTTTAATTATTTAATTTTCTTTTAGTTTAATTTTCTTGGATTAATATTTTTATTCTCTAAATTACTTTATTTGATTTGCTAGCTAAGATCATAGGTAGAAAAATTAGTATTCAATATTCAACCCTAGTGGGAACGATATCTTTTGTACTACAATTTATGATTCGTGCAATTATGGGTTTTAAACACAAGAAGTTTTTGGTGCCATGCTAAGGAATGACAATATTGATTTAATTCAATTTTTACTTTTCTTAGACTAGTAATTTTCTTTTCTATTTACTCGCTTTGTTTATTGATTTTTCAGGCATTTTGCTATTTTATGAACACTTGATCTTAAGGAATAAATTTAGAGAAGATCAATCCTGAAATTGAGGAGTTACACAAAAAGAACTTTAAAGAAAAGTGCACAAAAGGCAAGAAAACAATGGTTAAAAATCAAGCGACATAGCAAGCTAAGATTTGTGCTCTTCAAGAGTACATGATGCCTAATTCAGGAGACAAACAAAGCAGTATTGTGAGGCTAACCATTAAAACTAATAACTTTGAGATCAAACTAGCGATCATTCAAATAGTTTCTTAATTTTAGTTTGGAGGTCTACCAAGTGAAGATCCTCCAATGTATTTCAATCTTTAGAGATTTATAATACATTTAAGATGAATGTGTTTTGTGCAGACACAATGAAGCTTAGGCTATTCCCTTTCTCTTTGAAGGATAAAGCTAAGTTGTGGTTGAATTCTTTAGCACCATAATCAATCACCTTTTAGGATTTATTATCAAAGGATTTCTTGGGCAAATACTTTCCATTAGGCAAGATAGCAAATTTAGAGAAGAGATCATAAGCTTCACTCAACATAATGGTGAATCTTTGTATGAAGTATGGGAGTGGTTCAAGGACTTAAAACATTAATGCCCACACCACCTGTGCTACAAAATGGCTGTTCATTTAGACATTCTACCAAGGACTTATTGAATTGATGATGATCACTATAGATACTATGGCTCAAGGCTTATTTATGAGCAAGACACTTGATAATGCATACAATCTACTTAAGATGACATCCAATAATTATCAGTGGTAAGGAAAGAGAAGCACACCAAAGAGAGTCACAAGAATGCATAAAGTGGATAATTGGAACCTTTTAAAAACAATGATTGACTTGATTACAAAGAAGTTAAAAGCTACAACCAAGGCACTAAATATGATGTTTGTGTATTCATGTGAGTATTATAGAGGTGGACATTTAACAATAGCATGTCAAGGGAATTTTTACTCTCAAGAAACCTTAATTGAGCAAATTAATGCCTTGAACAATTATCAAAGAGGGTAGTGGAATCCCTACTGCAACATTTATGATCTAAGATGGCAAAATCACCCAATTTTTCATGGTCCAATCAAGGACTCAAGCAACCACCACTTGGTTTCTAATAAATGAAAACTTTCCATCAACAACATAAGAACAAGACTAATATTTAAGACATGATAGAGAAGCTTCTTAAGGATCAAGAGGAACAAAATGAAGCTATCAGGAACCTAACTTCTCATATGAAGATGTTAGAGCATCAAATTACTTTATAAGCTAGTGCCTCTAATTTTTGACAATCGGGTAAAATTTCTCGTCAACCTGAGAACCCAAGAGAGCATGTGAATGTAATAATGCTTTGAAGTGGAAAACAACTACCTGAGGTGGGAATCAAAATGGAAGAAGAAAAGGTTGCAAAGGATGTTCACAAGGAAAAAAAAAGGATAAAGAATACATTGAAGAAAAGGAATCAAAGAAAGAAGAGGTGCCTAAAACTATCACTCCACCATTACCCTTCCCTCAAAGCAACAAAAGAACAAACATGAAAAATAGTTTGGGAAGTTTTTTAAAGCATTTTAGTAACTTAAGTTGAACATTTTGATTTTGGATGTCATTATCTTGATGGCTTCATATACTAAGTTCCTCAAAGACATCATTACTAACAAAAGGAAGTGGGAAGACTTCCTATTAATGAGGAATGTAGTGTAATAATTCAAAATAAGCTTCCATAAAAGCTTAAAGATCTAAGAAGGGATCACTATACCTTATGAAATTAGTAGTGAGTGAATAGGTAAGGCCTTATGTGATTTAGGTGCTAGTGTTAGTTTAATGCATCTTTCTCTTTGCAGGTGCCTAAACATTAGTGATCCTAAGCCAACAATGGTGTCACTAAAATTAGCAGATAGGTCCATTATCTATCTAATAGTCATTTTAAAGGATGTGCCCATTAAATTTAATGACTATTTTATGTCAAAAAATTTTATCATCTAGAGATGGAAGAGGACCTTCAAATTCCTATTATTTTAGGGGGTCCTTTCCTTGCTACCACCGATGCAATTATTGATGTCAAATGTGGAAAAATTATTCTCAAGATTGGAGAAGAAAAATAAAGTTTGATGTCTTCAAGATGCCACATTAATCTTCATCAGTGACTTTTTATTTTCAAGTGGATATAGTTGAGGTTTATGTTAAAGACATTCTTCCATAAGTTCCCAAAGAGCCATTTAAAATGCGCCTCATTTGTGTTACCAAGGAAGTGAAAAAAATAAAAAAGGTTAAGAAGAAAAAGGGACCTCTAAAGATATATACTAAAGAGTGTTGAATTAAAAGTGCTATGAAGGATATGAATTTTAAGAAATTTTCACCTTCTTTCCAAGTGTCAAATAAACGAGCTCAAGTGGGGGAGGATTATTCTTTAATCAATCCTCTCTAAATGAAGATCTAGCATTATGGTTAAGCTAATGACCTTAAATTAGCACTAATTGGGAGGCAACCCAATATTTTCTTACTCAATTCTTATTTTTCTTTTCTATTTTTTCTTTATTTTTCCTTTATTTATCTTAATTTTAATATTTTTAACTTAGGATGATAATGCACAAAGAAAGGAGATGAAATTATTAAGGAATGCTACTTTAAAAAGACCACATGCCTAGAAACATGACCATGTCATTGGCCATGCTCAGGCGTGCTTCATTATGTGAATGTTTTTAGATTATCACAAGGCCACCATATGGCCATGTGCTAAAGCATGTCATATCATATAATTTGCATAATAGGGCACACGAGCACTAGCACAACTACAATATGGTCGTGTCACAAGACTAAAACCTAGCATAGCCTAGCCACACAGCCTCCACATGGTTGTATGCACCACACTTATAATAAGCCTAATTTGGATAGAAGATCACACACCTTGTGACATGGCCACGACATGGCTATGTCGCTCAACTAACGTATTCGGACAAATCCACACACAATTATATACATAGACACGATATGGTTATGTCACAAGACCAATGATCACTATGAAGGTTAGCATTCTTTTCTCTCTTCTTTTATTTTCTCTTCTCACTTTTCACTTTCCACCACATCAAATCTTGTCATTTTCATCTTTATTTCATAATGGGTAAAAACTTAAATTTGGATATTTTTATTCTGACTATGTTCTTAGTATTGTTTCTTTCTTTTTGTTTTGTAATACTGGTACACGTGCTTTCATTTTTATACTATTATTGTTTCCTTTTCATTTTATGCTTCATTTTATGATGTTTAGTACTCTTCATTAAGGATCACTATGTAGGGCAATATTCTTTTATTCTCCTTTATGTTTGGTTTTTTATTCTAGTTATTTTGTGATTTCGTTAGTCTTTTTTTATTCAGTCATTGAGGACAATAACAATGATAAGTGTGGGGGAGGGTACAATTTGCATTTTCATTTCATGATTTTTGATATAGTATTTTAGTTTTTCATATTGCATATGCACATTGCATTTAGATAGTTTATATTCTAGTTAATTGCTCTTACATATAAAAAAAATGACAATAATAGGTTGTTCAGTTTTCATTAACCTTCAACTCAATTCTTCTATGCTTATGGTATAGCTTGTCCTTATAATTTTTTTTTTGTTTTTGTGCAAAATTAGTGTCCAATTGCAATTAGAGGATGATAATGTATAAGCATGCATTTTGATTCAATTATCAAAATATTTAATGGTTTATTAATTAAGATAGTTGTACATGGTCATTATGTGTGAAAATTTTAGCTTTTATAACCTAAGCATGAATTTGAAGGAAGAATTTAAGCATGGTTTTAGGAGAAAATAAATTTTGGGTTGTATTTCTAAAAAAATAAATATCTCTCTTTTTCTAAAAAGATCAATGCCTAAATTCTAATCTTTATATGCTCTGAATCTACTCCATTGCTTTAACTAGAGTAGGAGTATCCAAATGACCCACTTGGTGATATCCATGCTTAGTAGTATAGGAATGACAGGGGATTACCAAGAGTGGAAAAATCTATTTAGAGAGATTAATTAAAAAAAAAAGAGGTGAGATGGAGCATAAAACACACTCATTAAGGCAAAGAAAAGAAAAGATATTGTCAAATGAAGTGTAAAACGCATTCACAACCAAAAGTTTTTGCTTTTCAAAAGGGAATTATGAGCTTAAATGTTTTTCCTTCCAAATATATGTTCATTGAATTTCAGAGTGTGAAGTGCATAGGTTATAGTTAGTAAATTGTTCATATATGATGTATTTTTATTTGATTTTCTTCTTTAGTAAGCAATTTTTAGTCTTGGTGTTATCAGGTGACTCTAGGAGCGTTTGCATTCATTTTTGCATTTTTCATCATTTTTGCATCATTTTTCTTTTTATATAAAAATAGGTATTTTGGTGTTAAAATTAGCATTTTTATTATTGTCTTTATATTTTTATTAATTTTGTTGCTTTCTTTTTTTCTTTCTTTTTTTTTTTTGGATAAATTTACTATTTTTTAATTATAAAGTTCATATTTTTATGGTGAAAATAGCATTTTTATCATTTTTTTTAATTTTTATTGCATTTTTGTTATCATTTTTGATAAATTTACTATTTTTATCATAAAAGTTGATATTTTTATGGTAAAAGTAGCATTTTTATCGTTTTTGTTATTTTTACTGTCTTTTTTGATAAATTTGTTATTTTTAACATAAAGTCCACATTTTAAAGGTAAAAATAGCATTTCTATCTTTTTATTATTTTATTTGCATTTTTGTTATTTTTATTATTTTTATTGTATTTTTTTAATATATTTATTATTTTTACCATAAAGTTAATATTTTTATGGTAAAAATAGTATTTTTTAAATCATTTTTAATACTTTATTTGAACTTTTATTATTTTTATTATTTTTATTGCATTTTTGTTATTATTTTTGCCCTTTTTATTTTCTCTTTTGATAAATTTACTATTTTTATCAAAAAGTTAATATTTTTATGGTAAAAATAACATTTTTTTAATCATTTTTATTATTTTATTTGCATTTGATAAATTTATAATTTTTATCATAAATTTCATATTTTTATAGTAAAAATAGTTTTTTTTTTTTTTATCATTTTTGATACTTCATTTGCACTTTTATTATTTGTATTGCATTTTTATTATTTTTGCCCTTTTTATTTTGTCTTTTGATAAATTTACTATTTTTATCAAAAAGTTAATATTTTTATGGTAAAAATAGCCTTTTTTTCATTTTTATTATTATTTTTTTTCATTTTTAGTATTTTTGTTATATTTATTATCATCTTTTGATAAAATTACTATTTTTATTATAAAGTTTATATTTTTATGGTAAAAATAGCATTTTTATCATTTTTGTTATTTTTATTGTACTTTTATTAAAAATAATATTTTAATCATTTTTGTTATTTTAGTTGCATTTTCATTATCTTTATTGTTTTTATTAGTTTTTTTTTGATAAATTTACTATCTTTATCATAAAGTTTGCATTTTTATGGTAAAATAATATTGTTATCGTTTCTATTATTTCAATTGCACTTCTATTATTTTTCTTATTTTTTGTCACTTTTATTTTGATTTCCTTGCATTTTTCTTATCAGGAAATTTCATTTTCTTAATAAAAATGGTAACTTTGCACCAAAATACCTAAATTTCAAAATCATGGATTATGCATTTCCATTAGCATCCTTATTTGTTTATTTGTTTAATTATTTTTGTTCTTTCAATTATGGATGAAATGAATGTATAATTGCCTTAATTGTAATGTGTGCATGCATGTATGTGAAAGCTAACCTTTGTTTTGCAGGATTATTAGAATATGAATTTTTATTTTAGTTTATTTCCCATTTTCATGTAATTAATAGATTAGGAAATTTTTGAGGCAATGCAATCCTTAATCCTAATTCCCCTTTTATTTTCTATTTTGGATGTATTTATTAGGATAGGCCTCTTCCAAGGGTTCTAATCCTTAATCCCTTTCCCCATTTCTTTTTCTTTTTGTTTATTTTTATCTTTATTTTGTTTTATTATTTCTTGCATGCTTGTGTGCTATTTGCTACTTTTTTGCATTATCACTTGCTTAATTGATGTGATTGGTGAATATTTATTTATTTGTTTCTTCTGTGATGTATGCACGCCAAATCCAATAATCCCACATTTATTTCCAATGCAATTTAAATTGACTAACAATAAAATGTTGTAAATGCAACATAAAACTGAAACTATAGTGAACGAATGAGTAATTAAGCAACGTATAATGAGAAATAAGATAAGTAGCTCTTACCCCTTGAACTTGGTGGTTAGGAAAGTGAGTTTTTAATTAACTTTCTTTTGATGAAAGTTAGGTCATGACTCCAATCTACAAAGCCTCCTTAGGTAGATCCTCCCACATCAATAACATTTGGTAAATGGTCACAATTAGCCTATGTGCCCTAACATCACATTGATCCTATCTTGATATCAACCTTTGAAATGGAAAGTCAGATCCAGTAGGATGCACATCTACTAATACGTACATGTTTTTGGTAGCTCCATTGGGTATAATCTCTAGTTTAAGGGGTATGAATGACATAATGTTTCTTATTCTACATAACTTATTTATTTAACTTTCACAATAGTCTAACTGCATTTTACAATACTCGCCACGTGCACCCTTGGACCCTAATCCCTCGATGATTTTGAGTAACCTAACTTTTTTATTACATTTTGCGTCTTTTGGTTTTAAGATGAATTAGTTCTATAAAGGTCTTTTATTTTTGAGGGACATGACAAATTTATCGAATATGAACAAATGATTGGTCTCGAAAGGAACAAGATGTTTTTTTGATTTTGTGGAGTCAAAAAGGGATAACAACGGGTCAAAAAAGGACAACATTCGGTCACTCAGCGTGTATTGCCCCCAGTAGAGATTTTTGGGTTTGGGGGATCACATATACTTTTTAACTATTTCTCATTACATGATGTTCGATGTATGGCTACCACAACAACCCTAGTTTTAGTAATGATAGTTTGTATAACATTCATATATTTCATCAAATAGTGGAAGATATTATTACATTACTTTCCTAATAAAATACATATAGAAGGAAAAAAGATTGTGAAAAGTAAATATAATGAATCTGTAAGATAAAAATGACCATTCACATAGCTTGCTCGATCATACGAATAATAGAATAAGCAATGAACACTTGATGATTTGAAAGAGTAAGTGAAATGTAAATGATCATGTATGCTTGCAATAATTATTTATGCTGTGATGATAATATAGTTGATGCATGATGTCATCACTGACTGAAAATATGATGATTCTATTTCAAGATATGAACTTTCACATTATTGATATTTACGATGTGATTTCATGTTTTAGAACTAGAGGATGCAGAATGATGATATATGATGAGCATAATAAAGCATAGATTGTTCATATAGCATGCAAGATTGCCAATCTCATCACATAAGCACAACATTATTCCCATTTGTTAACGATGCTAAAATAAAATGTAGTATGATAAATTAAATATGCTGAAATGATTTTATGGTTCTTAGATTTGACTAAGCTTGTGTGGGTTTTGAAGCTTTAGCTTCAAGGGATTATCAAGCTTTCTTCATCGAGAGGTTCAAAATGACAACAGAGTGATGCTAGTTTGTATACTTTTGAAGCATGCTTTGACAAAAATGAGGTTTGGTTTAGTGGAAAAGAGGTATAATCTCTTAAGAAAAAGACAGTGAGAGAGCAAAAATTATATGGAAAAGGGTTTCCAGTGCCTTCGATTGAACATATTTTTATGTGTGTGTGTGCTTCCACTTGCTCCCCCTTTTAAATGGTGTGTAGAGGAACCTATTTATTATGAAAAACATGGGGAAAAGCACAGTATAGGCATGGTCATGTGCACATCCATAGGATGGAGCACGTGATTATATGCTTGGTGCATGGTCACACGTTGGCGAGTAGCCATGTGGGCTCATGCGCTACATTCAAGGCATACGCGTGCTATTCTGAGGTTGGTTCCTAAGGTTTTTAGGCCTTTAGGATTTGTTTCCAAAGTCTATTTTATTAAATTTGGTCTCAATTTTAGCATGTGACACCTAAATATGTTTATGCGCATATTTGAGTAATACACCCTAATCCTAGAGTTGTTATGGACTATTCTAGGACAACTCTCAAAGGTTTTAAAGCCTTTCAGACATGTTTTCAAAGTCCATTTTTTGTGCTTTGGCTTCAATTTTACCGCGTGATGCCTACGAGTGTTTATGGCTTTATGTGCACTTCTAAGTAACACGAGTTCATTCAAGGGTTATGTTGGACAATTTTGGGACCACTTTGGGAGGTTTTGGAGCCCTCTAAATGTGTTTTCAAAGTTCATTTTATCAAAATCAGATTTTATTTTTTTAGAAAGTTGGGTCATGGTCTGACAAAATGAACACCGACCTAACAAGTTAAGTGTTTTGAGAAAGGAATTCTTAAAATAGGCTTCTCATTATTATGATAATTCATATTTTATAAGGTAAGAGCATAACTTAATGTCTCGGTGATCCATTTTGCACACTGGTGGGGTTGGTTAGGTTTTTAAGGTTGCACACTTCATAGGTGTTAAAAATGAGCAGACTTTAGTAATCTCAGAGGTTCATTTCATCATTGGGCCTTTTTAGGGACAATCAAATATAAGGCATGATAGTTGCCCCCTGCTTCACGTGTGTTGCATAGCCACCTAGCGCCAGTGTCAATACATGCAAAGCAAAATGCAAAGATGCAAAAATCATTTTCTTAGGACAGAGGCACTTGCCTGAGTGTTGTGTTGTTGCGATTTGATTGCTGTTATTATTTTGTGATTTGGTCATCATGCAAGATGTTGTTCGAGACACATGTAATTTTGTGATTCATGCAAGATGTAATTTTGTGATTCACGTAAGGATGCAATTTTGGGATTCATGCAAAATGTAATTTTGGGATTCATGCAAAATACAATTTTGGGATTCACACAACATACAGTTTTTGGTATTCACACAAGGATGCAATTCTAGATCATGTAGAATGATTCAATTTAGGGTTCATGAAATTATATAATTTCCATATGAATACGTGTGATAGTGATATGTAATTAGGCATATGATATGCAAGCATGCACATGAAATGTAATGAATACCCTTAACATTCTCTAGCCATGTCAAGGTTTCTAACATCATTTTAAATGTTAGGAAGTAATGCAATTATAACCTCTTTTGGTGTTAGGTGAAAAGATAATACCATTATAACCTCTTCTAGTGTCAAGCGATGCCATTATAATCTCTTTTAGTGTCAGGGGAAAAGATAATGACACCATAACCTCCTTCAGTGTTAGGTAATACCACTATAACCTCTTTCGGTGTCAGGCAAAAAGATAATGCCAATATAACCTCCTCTGATTTCAAACAATGCCACTATAATCTCTTTCGATATTAGGCAAAAAAATAATGTCACTATAACCTCTTTCGATGTCATGCAATGCCACTATAACCTCTTTTAGTGTTAAGCAAAAAGACAATGCCACTATAACCTCTTTCAGTGTCAAGTGAAAGATAATGCCGCTATAACCTCTTTTGGTGTTAGGCAAAAAGATAATGCCACTATAACCTCCTCTGGTGTCAAGCAAGTAGATTGTTATGATAATTGTGATTGATGTAATGTGTCCTTCTCTTTTAGTCTTGGTCGATGATGTGCGGTGATGACATAATAATGGTGCATCAATGATGAAATGATGATATAGTAATGATGATGTCATTACTTATTGTGTTTTAGATGTTATTTTAATGATTTTGAGTAGAGTATCCTTTCAATGATTCTTCCTTATTTTTTCTTCTTTCAAAAGGTGCTGAGTTTTTAAAAGTGGTGAGGCTACATGTGGTGTCTTTAGATAGATGTAGTCCTCATCAGTGTACTTTCATGTGAGTTCAGTGCATGTCTTATGCTTAAATAGAGGTTTAGGACAAGAGAAATGAGTGTGTAAAGTCTTAGAGTACATGTAAAACCACACAAGAGTGCGTGGAGTGGAGAGGTGCATGTGGCTGCATATGGGGAGTATGTGGTCATGAGTTGAGCACGTGATAATGCACATGGTGGGTGACTACATTCCTTCCCCTCTCCACGATTATTTAAACTTGCATTCTAGAGGTATGAGGAGGCTTCTTCTAGACTTCTTTGAGTTTTGTCTAACATTTCTTAAACCTTTTCATGTTTCAAATGCTTTCTGCTTTGTTTTTGCTTCTATATTTTCATTTTTCTCTATATAAGATGAAGTTTCCTGACATTCCGGAGGGTCTAGAGGATATCTTCTTGGATAAGGAGGGTAACTTCACAAAGGCATAGAGCAGGGATTTCCATTGCGGGGACTAGTACTAATGGTCTGTTTAGCGCTCAGGGTCCTCAGCTATTTAGGCTTTCTTGAGGAGACTCAATCCTTATGGTTTACAATCTAGAGACTCATGCTTGGGCTCATCATCATCGCTAGGTAGGTCCTCCTTTGTCCTTTATTTTTAATATAGTTGTTTGGGCTGCCTTGATATTTGTTAGCTATTGCTATATTTGTTATTCTTTCAACTGAGGTTATTGTAGCTATAGTTTTATAGCTTTTACAGTAACTATCTATATAGCTTTATTATGAATGCTGAAAGCTGATAGGTCATGCTTTATTTTCTTATTGTGATTGTTTGCTAGTGCTTGCCATGATGCTTTTCTTTTCAACTTTTGTTATTATTCATGTTAAATAACAAAAAGAAGAAGATACATTAATATTTATTAATTATGCGAATGTTTGATAGCATACTTGTTATTTATAGCCTCGCAGGTTCATTACTGTGTTTCCTGGTAGTTTTAATAGGGTCAGCATGTACTATTAGGGTCTTTTACTATGCATAAAGTAGATGGTTGTAGGGAAGGATTTTGATGGGATTATCACTGCGCTTTCTTATGACTCATATGCCTAGAGTTAGATTGCTATATATGCATTGATTGAGCAGTGGATGGACACGACACACACTTTTCACTTGCTTATTGGGGAGAGGACCATTATTCCTTTGGACTTTGCTGCTATTATGAGCTTGAGCTTTTATGGGGAGCCCATTCCCTTCAATGAGGAGGAGTGTTCTTATGCGGTGGCGAGGAGGTGCCTTACTATGGAGTTGCTTGGGATGCCTACCCCTATGAAGTTTGGTTTTCCATACCTCACTCATTACATCAAGTTCGTCTCAACCATGCGGATGATGTATGATGTTAATCTTATTTTAGTGGAGCTACTAGCTCATTGCTTCTTGTTCTATTTATTGAGTGCTGTTATCTTCCAAAACCCTTCGAGTATGGATAGTCTATGTTGCTACTTGTTTTGAGGGATTTGGATGGCTTATCGAGGTATTATTGGGGGACTGCCATTTTTCCCACATGTACTCAAGCCTTGATGTAGCATGTCGAGTTGGCTTAAGGATTTACAGATGCTTGTTTGTGCTTGATATAAGTAAGAGTTCTTGTATCTATTTTTTTTGCTCTTTGTCTTTAGTTTGTTATTTTTGAATTCTTAGTTCTGACAAATCTAGTTACGAGTTTGGGGTTCTCCCTCGTTCAACCATCGAGCATTTCTTAGAGGATAGCTTTCCTCATTATTCTTGCTAGATCAAGAGGACTACTAATTTGATTGAGGATTGTACAGTGGCTCAGGACTACATGTGCAGGCTATCCCCTGATAAAGTATGTCTGGCTCCTGCTGTGTTGGTTGTTTCTTTTTTAGAGATTCGTTATTCATTATTGCCTTTTGAGCATATCTTCCTTAGCTGTGGGTGGCGAGGTCATATTGGATGGTAGAGATGGTGACTATTGGCAGGTGATGGAAAGATGAGTGTTGCTCTCTAGCCTTCCTAATAGAGTGTGGTATTTGGGCCTTGTTCCTCCCCCTGGTGATATGTTCTGGGGCCATGAGCTTAGTGGTGACGAGTTTGCTGTTGCTATGATGGGATACTCCTCTAAGAATCTTTTAGAGAGTACATGCTTACCTTATGATGATATATTGATCCCTTAGCCAATTAATGTTGTGGCCATTAGCACTTTTCCTCAACCTCTGCATCCACCTCCTTAAGCAGATGCATCTCATAGGCCATCACGTGGATCATTGAGAGTTGCTTCCTTTGATCTAGTAGGCTTTTATTCTTATTTTGTATGAAAATGTAGTGAACTTTATTAGTAATAAGCTATAATTGAAATAAGTTATAAGAGCTTATTTACAGTGGTGAGGATCTCGTCAGAAGAGATCTAGGTCTTATTTTAAGGAGAATGAGGGCACATTCTGTACTGAGGTGACTACCCATGCTAGCGGTGTGGATTTTGGTAGTACTATTCTTGGGGACTTGATAGTTCAGCCATCCCTGGCTTTGCTTAGGATGGACATCTTTGGTAGAGTAATGCATTTTGATCTGCCTTACCTTGGCTTTCCTTAGTTGGGTGTTGCTCCTCCTGACGCTACTCAAATTCATGTTTTATTTCACTTATTTTACTTTTGCTTCATTTATTCTATAAGTGGGGATTGACTTATTTGCTCGCTCTTTGTAGATTCCCATCTCCTTTAGTCACTACTGGTATACCGTTGTAGGGAGTGCATAATAGTGCTTTTTAGGGTTTACAAACACTAAGAGGGTATGCTTTCTTTATTATACCTATTTATTTTATCCATATATTTTATGTATGTGTGTATGATATGCAGTATGCCATGTAGGTTGAACACTATCACACTAGCCATGAATGGGAGCGGGAGCGTGCAGCTTATCGTGATCGTATTAGTGAACTGGAGTTACAACTATCATCCTTTGTGATGAACAATGATGAGCCCAAATCAGATGAGGGAGATGCTTGAGCAGGATTGGTCCTTGCTTCTGATGGCAATCATTGCCAATGTAGTTGTTCTAGGAGCTCGGTGTAGGACTTTTAGTCTGTGATTTGCTTTGTTGTATCATTTTCCTGAGGTTATGGACTCTGGGTGTTGTATTTGGGCATTTGTCCTACATGTGCTATATGATACTTGTATTATAATGATTGTATATGCTTCTTACTATATATCATTGATGATGTTTACTATTGCTCTTGCCTGCCTCTTTTTATTTTTCCCTTTTTGCCTAAGGCATCTCCTTTCGAAACTTTTCATACTTAGCTAGGTTTTCTTTTTCTTCCTTTTTTTGCCTAGGGTGTCTTCTCTCTGAGATTTTCACACCTAGTTGGGATTTTTTTAGGCTTTGACAATAGTGACTAATCTTGAATAGAGAGTTAAGAACTATGGTTATATAATGAAATAAAATGCAAAGCATGCTTGATGCAATTCATGATGATAAAATGTGTTGCATTTTTCAATGACATTTTGCATATATTGGCAGTCATTCTCATTTTATTGAAATCATTTAAGAAAAGCATGGGTGCATTCATACAAATTTTGAACTTGAGGTTATTCCTATCCTTAACTAGCCTTCTTAGGTTTTCTAGTTAAGTATTTTCTCTCTTTCCTTAACTTTTTCCTAGTTTTCCCATGTAGGGTTTTCAACCCAGTGGGAGTTCTCTAACTTTTGTCTGAGTGACCATTGTTAGGTTTTCAACTCAGTGGGATTTTTGTGCGTGCCTTAGATGTAGTACTTTTTCAAGCAGTTTGTATTGATAGGTTTAGAGAATTCATTGCCTTCAGAATCCATTAGCTTGACTGCCCCTTTTGATAAGACATGTTTGTCCAAGTATGGGCCTTCCTAATTTAGTTTGAATTTCCCTTTCGAGTCTGGAACATTTTGCGTTATTTTCTTTAACTCTCAGTCTCTTAATTTCACACTTTTGTGTTTCACTTTTTTATTGAAGGTTTTGGCTAGCCAAGCTTGATACAATTATGTGTGGCATAGAGCCTTAAGCCTTCGATTGTCCAAGAGAGTGAGATTATCATGAATCTGTTGAGCCCATTGTACTTCTGGCAGTTGAGATTTAATCACTACCTAAAGAGACTCAATTTCTATTTATTTGGAAGCACTACCTCTGATGTATGTACTATAGAGAAAGGAGTTATTCCGCTTGAAGTCTTGATTGTTGTTCGGTACCCCCACAAGGCATATGGCAATCTGTCTGTCAAATCTTTGTAAGTTTGAGTCATTTTTGATAAAATCTTATTGATGTTCTTGTTTGCAGCTTCAACGGCCCTATTTGCTTATAGTTGGTAAAGAGAAGATTTATGATGTTCCACCTTATAACTCCTTATCATCTCTTTAACTTCCCCTTGGAACTGGACACCGTTGTCAAAGATGATATGATAAGGGATCCCATATCGATAGAACAAATTTCTTTTAATGAATTTGGCCACTTGCTTGGCTCTTATCCTTGCGAATGATTTTGTTTTGACCCACTTTGTAAAGTAATCCATTGTCACTACAATGAACCTATGTCTATTTAAGGCTATCAGGTGGATTTCCCTACTTATGTCTAGTCCCTATGCTGAGAAGGGCCATAAAGAAGAGATGTAGTGCAATTCTATAGGGGGAAGGTAGCTAACATTCCTGTGGATTTGACACTTATGGCATTTTTTTACAAATTTGATAAGTCTTCCATCATCGTTACCTAGAAGAACTCTTGTCTGATTAGTTTCTTAGTTAGGATTGCTCCATTTATGTGTGGACCATAAACACCTTCATATACTTCTTCTAAAAACTGTACGAGGTTCTTTTGTATAATATACCTATGTACGATGTGAGTTTTGATGATAATCGTTAAATGACTGCTTTATCTATTTCATGTACTTCATCAGGATAGTCTCATCCTTTCAGATATCTCTAGATGTTATAAAACTAGGTTTTTTAGCTATTTCTATCTTTGCTATTCTATAGTTCTTGTGACAAGGTTCTCCTGATCTGAGTAGGATTAAAGGCTTTATGGGCATTTTGGATGGTCCATCCCATACTGATACTAGGGAAGTAAGTGCATCTACTATCTAATTGTAAGTCCTAAGGAGATGAATGAATCTAGATTTTTAGAAGGACATGGTAAGTAGCCTCAGGTGGTCCAGGTAAGGCCTTAAGTGTTGCTCTTTTAATTCCCACTCTTATATGGCATGGTTGATTACTAGCATAGAATCTCTGAAGATTTTGACTTCTATAACATGTAGGGATATTATTCCTTCTATTTCGAGTGCACATGCCTTGTATTCTGCTTCATTGTTTGTGACTCTGAATTTGACCTTTTTGGCCATTAGTACTACTTCACCTTCTAGAAATTGTAATATGACACTGAATCCTACACCGAATTGATTGACCACTCCATCAAAGTACATGTGTCATCCTTGGATTTCAATGTCTGAACTGAGGTCGTATAGGAAGTCTAGTTGGATTTCTTCTAAGTCTGGAATGGGGTTGAGAGCTAGAAATTTAGCCTTTGCTCTTCTTTTAATTGCCTTAGTTAGATACTGCACATCGAATTCTATTAGTAGCATAAGCCATTTGGAAAGTTTTCCCACCAGAGAGGGAGCTTCGTAGAGGTACTTTATTGGGTCTATTTTAGACACAGCCTAAATTCTATAGGACTAAAAGTATTGTCTGAGTTTCTTCATTACCTATACCATTGCTAGGCATATCTATTCAACTTGGATGTACTTCTCTTTACACGATAATATCTTCTTAAGTAATAGATTGCATTCTTAGGCTAACGTTGCACTAGTTATATTTCCTTTAATGGTGAGATATAAGGTTAAATGTATCCCTAGCTTAGGTGGTCTTAGAATTGGTGGCTTGGCTAGGTGGTTCATGATCTTATCAAATGCTAATTGATGTTGTTTGTTCCATTCAATTGGCTAATCTTTTCTGAGTAGCTTAAAGATTGGTTCATACACCATTGTCAACTTGGCAAAGAATCTGCTAATGAATTGTAGTTTCCTTAGAAATCCTCTGTTTTCTTTCTCTATTCTTGGCACTAGCATCTCTTTGACTGCTTTTGCATTGTTTAGATCCATTTCTATCCTATTCTAACCAACAACATACCCCAGCATCTTTTCTAAAGTGACCTCGAATATGCATTTCTTCAGATTAAGACTGAGACTGTACTTTTTGACTCTTTTGAGGAATTTTTTGAGGTCTGATGGGTATTTTTCCCTAGTTTTTGACTTGACCATCATGTTGTTGATGTACACCTCTACCTTTTTGTGTATCATGTCATAGTACATTACAGTTGCCATTCTTTATTAAGTTGCTCCCAAATTCTTTAGTTCGAAAGGCATTCCTCTATAGTAATAAGTACTCCATTCTATTATGAAAGTTGCATTTGCTTTGTCAATAATGGCCATTAGGATCTAATTGTACCAAAAAAAATCCATACATGAAGGAGTAAATTACACATATGGCGGCATTGTCAATTAGTATATCTATGTGAGGTAGTGGGAAATAATCTTTCGGGTAGGCCTTGGTTAGATCTCTATAGTCGATGCAGATTCTTATCGTTCCATCTTTCTTTGGTACTGGCACCACATTTGCTAACCATTCTAGATAGTCTACTACCTCTAGGAATTTTTCTTGATCTATTTCTCAATGTCTTTTTTCACTAGTTGGGTCCATTTTAGTATGAGTCTTCTCAGTTTTTGTTTTATCAGTTTGCACCTATCTTTGGTAGGAATGAAGTGTTGAGCAATGTCTCTATCAATACCATGCATATCATTATATATGTAGGCAAATACTTTTGAATATTTTATTAATATTTTTTTTCAATTTCTTTCCTCTCTTCGAGGCTAGCATCTTTTGAAATATGTAGAATGCGTGGTTTAGATTCCATGCCAATGTTAAATGATTCACTACATATGGAATGAATGTCAAATATGTTAATGTTTTTATTAATGTAATGCATACTACGATCAGGAAAGACATCAAACATGTAAGAAAAATCTAACTTGATTTCATTAACTTTGGAGTTCATTACATCATCAGTTTTAAACAAAGGGAAAGTACAAAAATTAAAGAAGCAAACTTTTTCTAGATCAGTTACTTGATAGAGAGTTTTATCTCTGGGTTATCCACTATTTGTACGTCTCATCAGTAATATTGTCCCCACTACTGGCAATAAAATGGTGGATTATTCTCTTCCCCCATGCCATTTTTAAGTGATCCATGAAGCTTTATTATATCTTGTCACTAAAGAAATTTGCAAGGACAGAAGGTACATGTTGTTTCTCACCAAATTATCTCTTCACCTAGTGCTGGATAGTAGTGGGTGAATGACTTGAATCCTAAGATTGGCACACAGTTGACATATGTGTAGAGAGTCACATGTTCTAGCTTCCACCATGAACATATCCGTCTCACTTGGTATTCTAGTGTATCTTTTATGCATTCAACCCATTCTTGGGCTACGATATTGGCTGAGGATCTGTGAACATCCTTGCAGTGTTTTTCCAAGTGATTCCTAGGTTGGTATCTCATCCATTTACCAGCAAGTTTATCGAGCAAGCTTAACTTTTCTTGTAACCATATTTAAAGCAATAAGGGGCTCCCAGTGAAGTTCAAACTTTTCCCATTTTTAAGATCATCTAAACCTTGAATGGTTTTTGCTAAAATTAGTGGGAAGGGAGTCATTCCACATTCTATTCCTTCGATGACTTGGAGTATCTTGTAATCTCCTAGCCTATCATTCTAGAGGGTGAAATATTGCATAAAGAGATAACATGTAAGGAGGCATGTCCAAATTAAGTTACCAGTCTTCTTGGTGGTCCAAGCAACTAGGACTTGCATGGGGATCAATCGTTTGCTCTTAGTTACTAGTTCATCAAGCTTTTGTGTGCTTAGATCAAGAAAAGCAGCTCCAAGTCCTGGGTATTTGATGTCTTGGTTTTTGAAGATTGCTTATTTAATCTTGGTGGGGGTTCGCTCTGCTATGGCACTGAACTCCTTATACAATGGCATAGCTTTATAGTGTTGAATTAAAATACATGCTCTTGAGGGTCCCAAAATGATACAGAAGCATTCAAGAGTTCACGGTCAAGGTGCACATGCTGAAATTTCTTAATGCATAACATTCTATATGGTTACAAGCTCTTCTAATTGGCCTTATCAAGGTTATGGAGGAAATGTCTAATGATGCTGGTTTGGGGATTTTTTACCATGATGCCATCTTTAAGTAGGTCTTGAATCCTAGCTTTTAGTTTTCCATAACTTCAATAAGAAGATTTAGCTTCGTGATCACTCATGTTGGGTGTAGGATTCATGTATAGTTAGCTAAATGAATGATGCATGATGTGTGCCTACAAAATAAAAAGATGAGCATGTATGCATGGCATGGATACAAAATCTTATAATGAAAGATGATTATTCCTATAAGAAATAATGGATAGTACATGCCTATTTACATGTATGTTATGTATGCATGATTAAAGCTCGTTAGTTTTTCCTACACAGTGAACAAAAATATAACAAGCAAGCTCTCGCTTCCAACCTTATTTCTCCATAAGGTTATTCAGTCTCTTTCTTAGGTAGGTTTTGAACCTTTAGTTATTGGGAGACTATGGTTATGCTCTCAGAACTAGGTTGTTTTAATTTATGTTGATAAGAACCAAAGGGTAAACTGAGGAATGATACTAAAATGTTCTTGAGGTAACCATATGATGTTGATGTGAAGGTTAATTGTCAGGCTTCAAATGAAGTCCAGAGCCCGTATGCACCCATATGCATAGGACCATGGTCAATCAGAGGGAGCATGAGTTCTTACCCCTATATAGATATTCGATATGTTTACTAGGAGTCATAAAAGTATCATTCGATAGTTTACAGTTTGATTTTACTAACACTGACATCCCTAGTTGGATTCCTAACCCATTCATTTGATCTGATAAGGTAAATGGATGACATCTTATAGGTTCCATCATCGAGGGATGTCATTATTTGTTAGTTTACACAGTTCATTCAAGCTGAGGTATATGATTCTTATCATTCCCCATGCTTTTGGTTAGCATGAAGTAAATGAGAATTATGTGGTCTTGAGCCTTGATGTTCTATGAAAATTGACATTATGATGTCATTCGATGATAGACACTAGGAGAGTCATGTCATTTTATGAATATCAATTCAGACGGACAACGTTAGTATAGGGATAGCATGCACAACTTAGTGGAATCCTAGTGGATGTTACTACTAATTTATCTACATAAGTTGAGCCATGTTGAAAGGCTAAGGGTTCCTTTAGTGAGAATGCCCCCATATGACTAGGGTTATGGACTCTGGTCAGTGAGTTTAACATTCTTTTGACAACTTGGTCACCCTCCTTTAGGACTTGGGTCATAGACTCTAGTTAGATGAGTCTAGCAAATGCACAAGTAAAGACTAAAGGTGATAATTATGTATCTTCATAGCCCTGTGACTCAAGTGGAATAATGGTGGTGATATCATTTAGTATTATTAAGATTTTTAGGGACCAATGGTGCACATGTGATATGTAGTGCGAATGCAATGGTGAGGGGCTTTATATGATTAAGCATTACATAATGAGAAATACTCATTTTCAAGTTAATCTCTCTTACTTAGAAGTCCTTAGTGGAGTCGCCACTGTGAGCAACTTGACTTTTTTTTGTTTTGTTTTACGTCTCTTGGTTTTAAGATGAATTGGTTTTGTAAGGGTCTTTTATTTCCAAAGGACATCGTAACTTTATTGAATAGGGACAAATGATTGGTCTTAAGAGGAACAATATGCTTTTTTTTTCATTTTATGGAGTTGCCACCCAATTTTTAGAAAATCGAGAAAAGAAAAGGGACAACATTGGGTCACTCAGCGAGTATGGCCCCCAATAAAGATTTTTGGGTTCGGGGGATCGCATATACTTTTCAAATATTTCTCATTATATGATGTTTGATGTATAGCTACCATAACACCCTAGTTTCACTAATGATAGTTTGTATAACATTCACACAATTCATTAGATAATGGAAGATAATAAAGCTAAAGATATTATTACATGGCTTTCCTAATAAAATACATATAAAAGGAAAAAAGATTGCAAAAAAGTAAATCTAGTGAATCTGCAAAATAAATATGACCATTCACATAACTTGCTCAATCACATGAAAAATGGAATAAATAATGGACACTCAATCATTTGAAAGAGTATGCAAAATGTAGATGATCATGCATACTTACAATGATTCTTTATGCTATGATGATAATATAGGGGATGCATGATGTCATCATTGGACTGGAAACATGATGACTCTATTCCAAGATATGAACTTTCACATTATTAGTATTTATGATATGATTTCATGTTTTAGAACCAGAGGATATAGAATGATGATATGAGATGAGCATAATAAAGCCTAGATTATTGATGTAGCATGCAAGATTGCTAGTGTCATCACAAAGCACAACAATATTCCCAAATGTTAAAGATGATAAAATAAAATATAGTGTGATAAAATAAATGTGCTAAAATGATTTTATGGTCCTCAGACTTGACTAAGCTTGTGTGGGGTTTGAAGCTTTAGCTTCGAGGAATTATTAACCTTTCCTCATTGAGAGGTTCAAAATGACAACTGAGGTTTGGTTTGGTGAAAAAGAGGTCTAATCTCCTAAGAAAGAGATAGTGGGAGAGCAAAAACTATCTAAAAATCCAACACCTTTGATTGGATATATTTTTTATTGTGTGTGTGCTTCCACTTGATCCCCCCCTCAAAATGGGGTGTAAAGGCACCAATTTATAATGAAAAATGTAGGGAAGAGGTGGGTATAGGCTTGGTCATGCACGTGTCCCTAGGACAGAGCGTGTGGCCATTCTAAGTGTGCATGACTGCATGCTTGGCATATGGTAATGCACTGGCGCGTGGCCATGTGTGCTCATGCTCATCTATGTGCACTTTTGCACTTTACCCACTCCATTTGGGGCTTAAGCATGCTATTTTGAGGGAGATATTTCAGACACATTTTTGAAGTACATTATGTCAAATTTGGCCTTAAGTTTAGCACTTGACACCTAGAGGTGTTTATGTGCACTTCTGAGTGATACGCGCTAATCCTTGCATTATTTTGAACTATTATGGGACCACTCCTAGAGGTTTTGGAGCCTTTTGGATGTGTTTCCAATGTCTATTTTGTGTGGTTTGGGGTGTTTATCGTTTTACACCCACTTCTAAGTGACATGCACTGATTCTCAGGTTGTGTTGGACTATTGCAGGACCACTTTTAGATGTTTTGGACCCTCCGAACATATTTCCAAGTCTGTTTTGTCAAAATCAATTTCCATTTTTTCACGAAATTGGTCCCCGATTTGACGAAATGAACACCGACCCAATAAGCTGAGTGTTTTAAGAAAAGAATTCTCGAAATAGGCTTCTCATTGTTATGATAATTCACATTTTGTAAGGTCGGGGCACAACTTAATGGCTCGATGATCGATTTTGCACACTAGTGGGGTCAGTTAGGTTTTTAAGGTTGTACATTTTATAGGTGTTATAAACGAGCAAACTCTAGTCATCTTGGAGGTTTGTTTCATCATTGACCTTTTTGGGGATAGTCAAATTTGAGGTATGACAATGATACTGAATAACATTGCCCCCAGGATTACGCTCGAGTCATGGGTGATAAGATTATTACTCAATCAAGAAACACTATGAGGCTTAAAGTGACGTGATTCGACTCCCAACTCCAAAATAGGGTATAATTTTTCTGGAGTACAAAAGGGTAATGGAAGCAAGAGTAGATTAGAAACTATGGTTTTATGACATTCAGTAGTACCTCAATAAGCATGAATATCCAGTAGGTGGAAGATAAGACAATCATCAGAAAATTGGTGGCAAAGTTCACTCTTTACCAATATTTTTTGTATAAAAGGACTTTAGATGGGATGCAATTGTATTTCTTAGATGAGAATGAAGCAAAGAAGGTAATGATAGATGTTCATGAGGGAGTTTATGGTCCGCACTTAAATGACATAACACTAGCAAAAAAGATAATGAGATGAGGGTTCTTTTGGATGATAATGATTGAGGACTATATTAAATTCTATAAGAAATGCCAGAAGTGTTAGATGTATAGGGATGTCAACTATTTTCCCCATTCAGACTTGCACACCATGTCATCGCCTTGGCCATTCTCTGTTTAGGGACTTGGCACCATAGGAGAGATTCACCTTACAGCTTTGAATGGAAACATATATATCTTGGTGGTAATTGATTATTTCATGAAATTATTAGAAGTACAATCATTTACCAAAATAGGGGCAAAGTAAGTAGCTAAGTTCTTGGAAAAGAATTTGTTTTATAGGTATGGGATCCCTCATCACCTGATTTCAGACAATGGTGTACCGTTCAAAAGAGAAGTGAGGATAGTGTTTAAGAAGTTCAAGGTAAAGAATTACAAGTCATCACCTTACAAATTATATGCCAATGGAGCTATAAAAGTATCAAATAAGAACATAAAAATGATCCTTCTAAAAATCATCGAAACTCTTTATGATTGGGCTGACAAACTACCATTCACTCTTTGGGGATACCATGCAATAGTGAGAACATCTGCAGGATCATCTCCTTTGTTGTTAGTGTACAAAACAAAAGATGTGCTTCCCATTAAAATAGAGATAAAATCTCTCATAATGGCAATTAAAGCCAATTTACCCTAGGTAAAGTTGGTGGAATAGAGATTGAAATAGATGAATTTGATGGGTAGTGAAAGGTTAAAAGCACTTTATCACACTTGTTTGTATCAAAGAAGAATTGTAAAGGCTTTTGATAAAAAGGTAAAGTGATATGATATCAAAGTTGGAGACTAGATATTAAGACAAGCTAAACATAATGTATCAGATCCAAAAGGAAAATTTCAACCTAACTAGGAAGGACCTTATCTGGTGAAAACCAATCTCTTAAAAAGAGCAATTAAGATAACAAATGTTATTGGAAATGAATTCTCAAAGTGGGCCAATGTCGATCTTCTTAAGTGATACTATTCCTAAAAAATGAGAGGTAAAATATGATAGAATGCAATATAGGATATTCATTTAGGGTTATTTTTGTTAACTTTCTCTTTAGTTTGCATTAACATTGTGTTTAATTATTGCATTTTGTTTCTTTTCTTATGTTTTTATGTTTTATATATGATTTATAGGTCTTTGTATGCTAATCTCATGCTTATAGCAGTAATGGAGTGCATTTGAAAAAAGTTTGGAATTAAAAGAAGTAGGCTAGAGTTGGTGCCGACTCTGTAGACTGCTGGGTTTAGTGACGTCCAAGATTTTAGCAACTGTGACATTGTTTAGGCTCAGGGCCTTAAGGAACACATTACTATGTCACAAAGTTATAGCATGGAGAAGAAGGGTTGCCACCTAAGGTAATAACTGGGACAATTTGATTGGTGGTACTTGATTCTCCAAAAGAAAGTTAGCACCACAACCAGGAGATTCTACGAACAGAATACTAACTTCTCTTAGTCTCATGTTCATTTAGAATAATTTTATAAATGATTATTTCATCCTCTAATTAAATGCAATTTTATTTAAACCCCATTTGACATCCGTTTAACCCTAGGCATCTAGTCAATAAAATTACATATAAAAAAAGCACTCAAGATCACGTTGTCCCTAAGTCTAAACTATGTTAATTTTATTAAAAGTTACATAGATTTACATTTTATTTACAAGTGAGAAAGAGCCTAAAGGTGGGCCTACATTTTTATTACTTAGTGAGCCTAGATCTATTTATTTTAGTTTGTCTAAGGAATGGGCTTAAGTCTATTTAATTTTAAAGGAAAGTTAAATTAGTGGGCCTAAGTCTAACTTGTTTTTATTTGAAGTAAAATGTGGGCTTAGGTCTATTTATTTTAAAATAAATGAAATTAAGTGGGCTAAGCTAAATCTAAACAGGTTTTAATTAACTAAGTGGGCCTAAAATCTAATTAACCTAATGGGCTTAAATTGATTTTAATCATTTAAAGTCCTAAACCATTTTTTAAGCCTATTTAAAGTGAGTTGGACCTAAGCATGGGCTTGGGGTCCAAAATAATATAAAAACCCAAAACACAATCCAAAATAAATAAAACATAAAAAAGGATCAAACAAACATTTTAGTGATTTTCTAAAAACCCTAAATCAATTACATGCAAACCCTAAATTATGCTATAGACACTATAATTTTTTTTTTGATTTTTACCTAATTGAACCTAATTACTAATTGATTTTAAACCTAGAAAATTAAATCTTTCACTATTCTCACTACTGGGACTATTACAAACTATGTACAAAAATTAAAATTAAACAATTATACACCCATGAATTAAAATAACTACACAGGTTACCAAAATTCAAAATAAAGATAAAAATCCTAAGTTCTACTAGAAAACAACACAGGTTTTTCCATGGCATTCTATGGACCTTCAGTTCATCTAAATACAGGTAGTATCCTCCTCAATTCACATTCACACATCAAAATAAAAACACAGAAATAATCATATTAGTAGTGAAATTGAATAATCAAAACAAAAACAAAATAAAATAAAAATCATAAAAAGAACGAGAAGAAAAAAAATGAATGTTGTGAATATGCTTTAAGATAGCCCCTCAGATTGAGATTGTCACCGTTTTTTTTGACTCGTTGTTTGATTCTGGATAGAGGCTCAATTGCATTCCAAACACATAATGTTATTTTCAAAGCTTTAAATAACGATGTCAAGAAATTAGAGTTTTAAATAGGATGGAAGAAATCAAGATTTTCTTACGCAGTTCTCTAGATGTTTTCTCTCTTTTTTTTTGTCTTTTTATTTTTTGCTCTTATTGTGTGTCTATGTGCTTTTTTTAGCCTCTCAGTTTGTCCGTCCCCTCTCTCTCGCATGCATGCAAACTCTTTGCTTTTTAAAGCAGAGTCTGCGCATAACGACTTCCCAAATTTGTAAGAACACTAATCTCTTCCAAAATAAACTGATAAGAATTTTGATTTTTGAAAGTTATTTACGCATTTTGAATGTGTCAAAACATTTTTAAAATAAAAATAATAATGAAATTCAATTTCAACCAATCAAAACACTAAAAAAAATAATAAAAAATAAAAAAACACAAAAAATTGAAAAATGGGACTTTTTAACTCCTCGACATTGTGCAATTGAGTTCTTAAATTTTAATTATCAAAAGACCCCTAAAAAATTGACTTCTTTGTGATAAAATCCTAAAAAATGTTGCAATTTAGTCTCTAAAGTCCAGAAAATTGACAACCGAGTTCAATTTTTGAATGAATTTCATCATAGGGGCTTACGTCGCAATTGTGCATAATTGCATCCCAAATTTGGGTGCTTATAAACTTGTCTTTATGGTGCCCATTTGTTACAACAACCTATCGTGCCTACTTGTTCTGATGGTGCTGACTCGTACCATGCTGAAGGGCTACGTCGAGCCATGATGGAAGACTAGTGTCGACTCACACCACAGTGCTGAGTTGTTACATAGACACATTATGCTGACTCACAGTTGACTTAGCACAATGGTGCTGAGTAATTAATGCACCCTTTCTTCATAACTCTTCACAATTGACCTCTTTTGAAAAATGTATGAATTGGGATGCTTAAAAGGTCTATAAATAGATGTATTGACATTATTTTGGGGATGATGATTTTTTAGTTAGAAAAAAAAGGAAGTATATCTTGTTTATTATCATTACTTTTGAGTTAGAAGTAATTAAAGAACATTAAAGGAAGTCAAGAATTATTCAAGCAAGCTATCCATATTCAAAATCTATCTTTCCCTCTATTCATACTTGATGTTTATTTTACTTTCCAGATGTTGTTTGAATATGTTTATTATGCATCTCGGCTAAATAATTGTAGTTAGAATTGCAAGGAAGAATGAATCAAAGAACTATTTTGTTTTACAATTATATGAATGAGTTGATTTTAATTGAATGCTTAAATGTGTTATATATGGTTGGCCACTATGTATGACTTGTTAATCAATTGTGTATAATAAGAATTAATGCATTTTGATGGAACAATAATTGAGATCATTTAAGGTTTAGGAAACTACTTAGAGACAAGTGTTTCTCCTTAAAGATTTAAAGAATTGACATAGTACTTATTAATTCATATTTATCTCTACAATGTCATGAGAATGCTTGTAGACTCTAAATAGGATTGCCTTTAATTGACAATGAGAATTGCTCTTAAAGATTATTAGTCTTTTCCTCCACTTATTTCATATGATAATTTGTTATTTTCGTTGTAGTTTCTTTGATGAATTCTAAGTTGTAATTCTAATGAACATAATTCAATTTTATTTTTAACATAATTAGTGTAGTTAGTATAACTAGTTTTTATTTAGTAATTTTAGAGTAGTTAGAATAATTTACTTCTCTTAATCATATTTATTTGCCTATTCATCTGATTAGATTATCAGTTAATACAAATTGCTCAAAATTCCAGAGTGTTTGACACCCTACTTGCTCTATACTAAGTCTTGGATACTAAGGTAATGGAATTTGACCCGCTTTAAATTTTGGTGTTGTTGTTAGGGAATTTGTTTAGCATTTTATTAATTTAGGGAAGGGAAAGGTTATTTTGGGCTTTAATTTAATTTTTTCTTATTTTTATAATTTCAGATTTAGTGATTTGTAATTGAATAATTATGATTTTTATTTTATTTTTTATGCTTACTAGAAGTGCTAGTGATAACATTCTATATTTTAGCCCTCAAAATTGAATCAACCTTGCATTATTTATGTAGGGAGCAAAGGTAAAGAAGAGTGAATCAAAATAATTTAGACACTATGGCTGCACCAAAAAGATGTACATTAAGTGACTTTGCTAAGCCTGATGTGATGGGAAATTTTAGAGGAATTATGGCTCCATCAATAGCCAACAATAACTTAGAAATTAAACCAAGTATCATACAAATGGTGCAAAATAACCAATTTGGAGGTTTACAAGTATAGGATCCATATGCTCATATATTGACTTTCCTTAATGTATGTGCTACATTCAAGATCAATGGAGTCACAGATGATGCTATAAGGTTAAGACTTTTCCCATTTTCAATTAAGGAGAAAGCATAATTATGGCTTGCTAGTTTGCCAAATGAGTCAATCACAACTTGGGATCAATTGAAGCAAGCATTATTCCATAAGTATTTTCCACTATAAAAAATCGCCAAGTTTTGCAATGAGATTATTACCTTAAAAAAAATGGAAATGAAATAATCTATGCAGCTTGGGAGAGGTTCAATGAGCTTTAAAGGTAATGCCCACACCATGACCTACTTGATTGGATGATCCCTTAAATTTTCTACAATGGGTTGATGGATGAGAATCAAAATATTATCAATGTAGCCTCCAATGAAAAATGGATGGATAAAACAATAAGGGAAGCTATTATCTTGCTCAAAGAGCTTGCATCTTAAGGGTACATGGGTGATGAACCTATAATGGCAAAAGCAAGAGGAATCTTGGAACTCAACACCATTAACTTATTAAATGCTAAGGTAGATGCTCTCACCAAGTTGGTAAGTAAATCTCAAGTTAATTCTATTGAAAATGCTAATGTTACTTATGAACTTTATGGAGGATCCCATTCACATTCTCAATGCAATATGCATTCAAATGCTAATGAAGATGTAAGCTATGTGTAAGGAGCTTTTAACTAGAGAGGGGGACTGCACAAGAATACATATAAGCCCCAATGGAGATATCATCCTAGATTTTCATGGCCAAATCCATCTTCTTAATTAAATCCTCCATTTAACCAAAATTTTCCCAAATCACAAAACCCACCTAGTTTTTCGAATAAACCGAATAAACCAAATAACTCCTCTTTTAATTCTCAACTGCCAAAGTCTAACTTAGAGTTTCTTATGGAGCAATTCATAAACCAACAATCTACCATTAACAAACAACATGAAGACCAATTCAAACAACTCCATTCAAGAATTGATTAGCTTATTTCCCATAATCGAATCCTTAAAAATTAGATTATTCAACAAGCTTCTTTAACCTCTTAACCTTTAGGAAGACTGCCTAGTTAACTTGAATATCACCTTAAAGAATCTTGTCAAGCCATAAATTTGAGGAAGGGTAAAGAAGTAGGGAGTGCTTCATTTAGCAAGAAGAAGGTAGTTGAAGAGGATTTTGATGAAGGAGTGGCGAATAAAAAAGTAGATGATAGTGTAAAGAATAATAAGTATAATAGCAATAGTATAGAAGTGCATAATGGTCAAGAAGGACCAAGCAAAGAAGGTGAACCCAAGATTGACCTTCCAACCTTACCTTTCCCACAAAGATTCATAAGGTGTAATCTTGATAAAAAAAATTTGGTAAATTTCTTCATCATTTGAAGGATATAACTATTACTATACCCTTTTTGGAAGTTATTAAATATATGCCTTAATGGGGTAAATTTTTTAAGGACATTGTGAATCATAAAGGTAAGATTGAAGAATATGGGTTGGTTTCACTTGTTGAATAGTCAAACACAATGTTCATTAAGACTCCACCAAAACTTAAGGATCCATGTTGTTTTACTATTCCTTGTAAAATTGGTGATATTGTATTTAACAAAGCTTTATGTTATATAGGTGCAAGTTTGAGTTTAATGCCTTATTCAATATACAAAAAGATAGATGTCAATGATTTGAAGCCTACTACCATATGTCTTTCTATGGCAGATAAGTCTACTACATGCCCATTTGGTGTACTTGAGAATGTTCCCACCAAGGTGGGTAAGTTTATTATTCCAGCAGATTTTATTATGGTAGACATAGAGGAGGACCCTGAAATTCCTATATTATTGGGGAGACCATTTTTAGTGATTGCGAGAGCTGTTATTGACATGAAAAATGGTAAAATTAAAATAGAAATGAATGATGAGTCTATTATTTTTTATGTTTTTAAAATGATTAGGAAAATACCACCCATTAAAGTTTATGAAGAGATTAATTCACTTGATATCATTGATGAATGCGTAGAAGAAGTTGTATATGAGTGTGTAGGTCAAAACCTTTTGGCGATTTCCATATCATAAAGGGCTAATGGGAAAAGTTCCAATAAGGAGGAAGTAGCTTATGTAATGACATTAGATTTGAGTCCACGTGTCCCTTCTTATAGGCATCAATGCTTTAAGACACTAAGGAATGAGGATCTTTATAGACCTTCATTATCAAGTGAAGTGCCAAAGTTGGAGCTCAAGCCTCTGCCTTCCACTCTAAGGTATGCATTTCTTGACTCTAAATCTCATTCTCTCTTTATTATTAATTTTTTGCTACCTAAGGATGAAGCACATGCTTTAAGTAATGTTTTAAGTAAACATAAAGGTGTGATAGGATTCAATTAATGATTTGAAAGGACTATGCTTAACTATTTGCATGCATAGAATTCTTTTAGAGGAGGATGCCAAGCCTACTATTGAAGCCCAAAGGAGGTTAAATCTCACTCTTAAGGAAGTGGTTAGAAAGGAAGTAATTAAGTTGCTTGATATTGGGATTATATATTCCATAAGTGATAGTAAATGGATTATTTCGGTTCAAGTTGTTCTTAAAAAAGGTGGCTTGACTGTTGTGTAAAATGAATATAATGATTTAGTGCCTATTAGGACCATCACGAGTTAGCGTATGCACATTGACTAAAGGAAGCTTA
This sequence comes from Mallotus nudiflorus, assembly GCA_947683625.1. Taxonomy (NCBI): domain Eukaryota; kingdom Viridiplantae; phylum Streptophyta; class Magnoliopsida; order Malpighiales; family Euphorbiaceae; genus Mallotus; species Mallotus nudiflorus. Next base: position 3,174,224 of record CANTUR010000184.1, read on the forward strand.
ATAAAGCTACTAGGAAAGATCATTTCCCATTACCTTTTATTGATTAAGTCCTAGAAAGATTAGCAAATTTTTCTTATTTTTGCTATCTTGATGGGTTTAGTGGTCTTTATCAAATTCCTATTCATTCGAACGACCAAGATAAAACTATTTTCACTTATCCTTATGGTACCTTTGCCTTTAGGTGTATGCCTTTTGGTTAATGTAATGCTCCTACTACATTCCAAAGATGCATGTTTTCAATTTTTAATGATTTAATAGATGATTGTGTGGAGGTTTTCATGGATGACTTTAGTTTTTATGGACATAACTTTACCAATTGCATAGAAAATCTTTCTAAAGTTCTTGATAGGTGTAAGGAGCATGGATTTGTACTTAATTGGGAGAAGTGCAATTTTATGGCACAAGAAAGGATTATTCTAGGTCATTTGGTCTCACATAAAGGTATAGAAGTTAACAAAGCAGAAATAGAAGTCACAGCTAGTTTGCCACCTCCAAAGTGTGTTAAGGATGTAAGGAGTTTTCCTGGCCATGTGGGTTTTTATAAAAGGTTCATTAAGGATTTTTCTAAGATTGCAATGTCATTATGCAAACTACTTACAAATGAGGCCATTTTTAAGATGGATGATGCATGTATGGAGGCATTTAGAACTTAAAGAAAGCTCATACTTTAGCACTGGTCTTGCAACCACCTAATTAGGAACAACCATTCGAGATCATGTGTGATGCAAGTAATTTTGCAGTTGGTACTATTTTAGGTCAATGAAGAGAAGGCAAGGCTTATGTGATTTACTATGCTAGCAAGCTACTTGATGATGCGCAGATTAATTATATAACCATTGAGAAAGAGTTGCTTACTATTGTATATGCATTTGACAAGTTTAGGGCATATCTTGTGGGGCAAAAAGTCATTATGTATCATGCTGCCCTTAAGTATCTTTTCAACAAGAAAGATGTAAAGCCTAGGTTTTTAAGGTGGATTCTAATGCTCCAAGAGTTTGTTTAGGAAGTGAGGGATAAGAAAGGTAATAAGAACTTGGTTTTGAATCATTTATCGCAATTAGATCCGAAGGGATTGCATAAGAATGATGATGGTATGTTGATTAGTGAGTCATTTCATGATGGACATTTTCTTACTTTGACATTAAAGGAGGTTCCATGGTATGTGGATTTTGCAAACTATCTCATGAGCGGTGTCCTTCCTTATAGGTTGGATTATAGACAAAAGAAGAAATTTCTGTATGATAGCAAATTCTATTGTTAGGAGGAGCTGTTGCTTTACAAGAGATGTGGAGATGGTTTGATTAGAAGATGTATTCCTTAAGATGAAGTTCATAATGTTTTAAGACATTATCATTCCTTGGGTGTAGAAGGACATTTTGGTGTGTTAATGATAGCCTTAAAGGTACTTTAACCTAGTTGTTAGTGGCCTACATTATTTAAGGATGCTAAAGAATTTGTGCTTATATATGATAAATGCCAAAGAATGGGAAATTTATCTAGAAATCATGAGATGCCCTTAAAAGGAATTCTATAAGTTGAGATCTTTGATGTTTGGGGAATAAACTTCATGGGCCCTTTTCCTAGTTCTTTAGGTCACAAGTTTATATTAGTTGTGGTTGATTATGTCTCAAAGTGGGTGGAAGCAATTTTAAGCATTACAAATGATGCTAAGGTTGTTAAAAAGATGCTTAAGAAAATTATTTTTTCAAGGTTTGGTACACCTAGAGCATTGATAAATAATGGAGGTTCATATTTTTGCAATCATGTAATAGAATCTCTTTTGAAGACTTATAGGGTAATCCATAAGGTAGCTACTCCATACCATCCACAAATAAGTGGGCAAGTCAAAGTGAGCAATAGAGAGATCAAGTGGATTCTCAAAAAAAAAAAAACTGTGTCTTTTTCAAGGAAGGATTGGGCATTGAAGTTGGATGATGCCCTATGGGCGTATACGACAACTTTTAAAACACCAATTGGCCTTACTCCTTACCAATTGATCTATAGGGAAGTCTTGTCACCTACTCGTGGAACTTGAGCATAAGGCATATTGGGCAACAAGGGCTTTAAATTTTGATTTGAAGAAGGCGGGCATAAAAAGGTTACTTTAGCTGAATGAATTAAAGGATTTAAGGATGAATGCTTATGAAAATGCAAAGTTGTATAAGGATTATACCAAATTGTGGCATGATAAGCATATGCATAAGAAAAAATTTAATGAGGGAGAATTGGTCCTACTTTATAACTCTGGGTTGAAGCTATTTCCTAGTAAGTTAAAGTCAAGGTGGTCCAGTCCTTTTAAAATTATGAAAGTTTATCCTTATGGTGTTGTAGATATTGTTAATGATAAGGGAAAGATCTTCAAAGTGAATCGCCATCGTCTTAAACCCTGGTGGGTGAAGCGATTTTTCTTAAGGAGTTGATATCTCTCTATTCACTTTAACATTACAAAGGTATATGGTCCAACTATTGACCATTAAATGTAGCAAGGCATTCTACCATATTTCTATTTTTGCTTTATTAATTAGTATATTTCTGGTATATTATACTTACACATTAAATTCTATCTCTTATCTATTTACTATTATTGTTGAATTAAGCTAAACCACATGATATTGTTTATTATTTTGTTGATATTTATTCTATTTTAGTATTTCACTTCAATAAATATATTAGCATTTATATATAAATGACTCCTAACTTTAGTTTATTATACTTTATGCACATTAATTATATAGTATATATTAGTTTTATGCACATTGTTTACTTCTTATTTACTTTATTTATTTATACTAGTATATATATATATATATATATATATATATATATATATATATATATACATTAAATATTTGTGCCTACACTTGGCACCTTAGTTTAAGTCATTACAGTAACTTCAAGTACTGAGTCGACATATAGGTCCAACTCGTCATAGCAACTTGAGGTGCCGAGTCGACATTTCAGTTCGATTCAGCACGACAAGTCACCACCATACACATTTTTTATTTTATTTTATTTTATTTCTTTATTTATTTTTATATACTTATTGATTTAATTTCCTATATTATGTCTTTTCCTATCAATAGTCATGTCTTTTCCCCTTTTTTGTAACTTACATTTCTCTTTCATAATTATATCTCTTTGACTAACCATTCATTTTTTATTTATTATTTTCTTTTATATATTCACACCCTTTCCCCACACTTCCCCATAAGTTTTAACCCTTTCACTACCCTTTATTCTTCTATATATACTTGCTACCTATTCATTCTCTCTATAACTTTTCACCCATATCTCATTTCTTATAGTTTATATCTCTCCTTACAAGTCTACCTCAATTGAAACCCACATCCCTTTTTCTAGTTCTTTATTTTTCTTCTCTTCACTTTACCCCTTTTCATTTTAATTTCTTTACTCACCTTCTTTAGAACAATTTGCAGTTGTTTTTCATCTAATTTTATTTTCCATAGGAAGAATAAAGGTTAAAGCATCTCAAATCTCTCAATTTAAGAGACCACAAGAAGAAGATCCTGAAGAGGAGGATCTTGCACCAATTTACAAGTCTAAATTTCCAATCTTTACCTATAAGGAAGGTGCATGATTTACTACTCTAAAGCTCAGAGAAATAATTGGTTGTAAGTATGATTCTTTTGATAAAATTGTATGATTCTTTTGATAAAATTATATGATGCTTTTGATAAAATGTTAACAACCTTTGGTCTTAAGCAATTTGTTTCCATGCATGAAGATACCTATGTAGAACTAATTATAGAATTTTACACTACCTTGGATGTAAATGCAACCAACACTCAAATTCTAGAATTTAGGTTGTTAGGAAAAAAAACATAAGCTTACTTATTTCTTCATACAATATGTATTTGGCTTTAAAAAAGATGGTTTATATGACCCCCTACAAATTTTTGAGTTAATGAATTTTGGACCTTTTTAACAAACTTGCAAACACCATTCCAAGCAAGAAAGGGTAAGGCCATGTTCATAAAAGACTTAAAATTCTGGTTGTTGCATATGGTGCTTGCATGTGTGGTTTTTCATAAGTCTGAATTTAATCGAGTTTCTATATAAGAATTATTATTGATATGGTGCATTCACAACAAGCAAAAAATATGTTGGACTTGCTGGATTTTTAACCGATTGTTGAGTTGTGCTCCACGTAAGGATGCCCCATTAACCCATGGTCATATTATTACCATTATTGCTAAAGCTTTGAATGTTAATCTTGTTGATTTTGCTCATGTTGTTGAGTGGTCATATTTCACTAAACAAGCATTTATGAGAGGTGAAGTTGTTGATACTGCATTTCAAGCCATACCAGCAAGGTCTAGGTCTTGTTGGAGAGGCTTGGAATGTCCCCTACTGGTATAAGAGGAGCATGAAGAAGAAGCAGAAGAGGAGGCCGAAAAGGGTTCACAAAAAGGAGTTTTCCATGATAATGTCAATGTCCCTCCTTTCTCATTCCCAATGCAAGGTGAATCTTCAAGTGGCCACTCTCATGTTTGGGAACAAGTTCTTGTAAACCAAAGGGAAATGCAATGCCAATTAGATGGCAAGATAGCTTTTAATCATTAATTAGATCGACGCCAAAGGAGGATGGAGTATAAAATGAACCAATTCTTTACACGATACAGTCATCCCATCGAGTGTCCTCCACCATCTCCTTCAGACAATTAGGGGAGTCCCTTTTTCCTTTCCTTTTTTATTTTTTTACTTTTAAAATTTTCACACATTAGGGACAATTTGGATGTCAAGTGTGGGGGAAGGTATATTATTAGTAGAATGTGTTTAATTATGTTTACTATGTTTAGTAGTGTGTATAATTTGTCTTCTCTATATTCCTTATTTTAGTCTCTATTTCAAGTCTATTATAATCATGACTGAAGTTTAGTATTCAATGCTATGCTAGTAACATAGTCTTGCTTTGCTTAGTTGGTAGAATATTAAAGTTTCATGTAGCATAAGTTTTTAGTTTTAGTATTTTATTTTATTTTAATTATTTTCAAAATATAAGGAATGTTTAGTCAACTTGCTAATTATGCTTAATGATAAGGTGCTTAGGACTTAAACTTAGTTTTCATTGTATTAAGCAATTTAGGGAAACTATAACCATAATTCGAGTAACTAGCATTTCAATAATAGATGAGGACTATATATATATATTAAAAAAATTTCTTACTTATTGACTAGATGTATTTTGAGTAAGTTGTGTGTAATTAAGTATGCTCTTTAGTTACAATCATTCGGAAAGAATGCAGAATGTCACAAGTAGATGTATTTTGAGTAAGTTGTATGTATTTGTGTTTACTCCTCATTTCCATTCATTCAGAAACAATGCATCCAATTGAGTATATATATATATATATATACATAATTATCGTTGTGTCCTAAAAATGCCATTAGAAATGCAAGTGATGCATGTGCTTAATACTTGTCCCGTGATTGTTTTTGCCTTTTGAAACACTAAGTTTGGAGAATGAGCATTTTGGCTAGATAGCTTGGTTAGCATTTTGACTCTACATTCTTGATTTTGTTCTTAGTTAATTGAGATAAAATGCTAAACTTATCACTTATATTATGAAACTTGTTCATGTTATCATCGTTAAACATTGCAAGATTGGTTTATATTTTTCTTAAATTTCTTTTCATGATTAAGATAACTTAGTGGAGATGGCTATATTTATTTTGGGGAGGATAAAAATTTTGTATGAATTCTCTTACTTAGCTCTTTCCTTCTTGCTTGAGGGTAAGTAAGATCTAAGTGTGGGGGAATTTGATAGAATGCAATATAGCATATTCATTTAGGGTCATTTTTGTTAACTTTCTCTTTAGTTTGCATTCATATTGTGTTTAATTATTGCATTTTATTTCTTTTCTTATGTTTTTATGTTCTCTATATGATTTGTAGGTCTTTGTATGCTAATCTCATGCTTATAGTGGCAACAGAGTGCAATTGAATGAAGTTTGGAATCAAAGGAAGAAAGCTAGAGTTGGTGCCCACTCGTTTTGATGATGCCGATTCGTTATAACAACCCATCATGTCGACTCGTACCATGCTGAAAGGCTAAGTCGAGTTGTGATGGAAGACTAGTGTCGACTCACACCACAGTGCCAAGTTGTTATAGAGGCATATCATGCCGACTCACACTTGACTCTGCATAATGGTGCTAAGTAGTTAATGCACCCTTTCCTAATAACTCTTCACAATTGACCTATTTTGAAAAATGTACGAATTGGGATGCTTAAAAGGTTTATAAATAGATGTATTGACATTGTTTTGGGGATGATGAATTTTTAGTTAGAAAAAAAAAGGAAGTATATCTTGTTTATTATCAATATTTTTTAGTTAAAAGTATTTTTTATTTTATTGAAGAACATTAAAGGAAGTCAAGAATTATTCAAGCAAGCTATATATATTCAATTTCTATCTTTCCCTCTATTCGTACTTGTTGTTAATTTTACTTTCCATATGTTATTTGAATATGTTTATTATGTATCTCGGCTAAACAATTGTAGTTAGAATTACAAGGAAGAATGAATTAAAGAACTATTCTCTTTTACAATTATATGAATGAGTTGATTTTAATTGAATCCCTAAAAGTGTTATATATGGTTGGACACTATGTATAACTTGTTAATCAATTGTGTATAATGAGAATTAATGCATTTTGATAGAACAACAATTGAAATTATTTAAGGGTTAGGAAACTACTTGGAGACAAGTGTTTCTCCTTAAGGATTTAAATAATTGACATAGTACTTATTAATTCATATTTTTCTCTATAATGTCATAAAAATGCTTGTAGACTCTAAATAGGATTGCGTTTAATTGACAATGAGAATTGCTCTTAAAGATTATTAGTCATTTCCTCCACTAATTTCATGTGATAATTTGTTATTTTCATTGTAGTTTCTTTGATGAATTCTAAGTTGTAATTCTAATGAACTTAATTTGATTTTGATTCTAATATAATTAGTGTAGTTAGTATAACTAGTTTTTATTTAGTAATTTTAGAGTAGTTAGAATAATTTACTTTTCTTAATCATATTTATTTGTCTATCCATCTGATTAGATTATCGGTTAATACAAATTTCTCCAAATTCCCGCGTGTTCGACACCCTACTTGCTCTATAGTAAGTCTTAAAGACTAGGGTAATACAATTTGACCCATTTTAAAATACTTAATTAGAAAAAATCAAGAGGGATAATTAAGGATAGGGGTACCTTTATTTTGAAATACTCGACGTGCAACCATGCTTATGATAAATGTCACTTACTATGAGTGAGAAAGATTATTAAAGTTGCACATGTTAAGAAGTAAATGTCTAAATCAATATCTATCATATAACAATGGCAAAAGTTGCATCTTAGAGTTTATATCCTTTTTCGATGCAATGATTGTCTGTTTTATTTTAATAAGTTGTAATAATTACTATAAACCTTTTAAGTTTTTATATTTGTTATATTAACATGACAAGTAAATAAAAAAGAAAAAATAGAGAAGAACGCAGAAGAATCAGGAAGCATCAAAATCATTATAAAAAAAAAATACTAACATATCAATCAAAATACATCTTAAATGCCCAAAAATCACTATCAATACAGTTAGTGCAGAATATCAAGGGGTGAGGAAATTAAGACTCATCATCGTCATCATCATCCTTATCCTTATTATCATTATCTCCCTCGTTTGGAGGTCCTCTCCTATTAGGTCCAGCACTATAGATCCTTAGCTCCTCTAACTCAGCCTAAAGCCTTTGAATATTGCCCTAGTAGAAGGCACCCTCCTGCCTATTTAGGCAAACCCTCCCATATCAATAACATTCAGTAGATGGTCACCATTAGCCTATGTGCCCTGACATCACATTGATCCTGCCTTAATACCAACCTCGAAGCAAAAAGTCAGACCCAGCATGACACGCATCCACTAATGCATATAATTATATGAAGCATTCATTCATGTTTGAGAAAAAATTTCAAAATTTTTATTTAAAGTTTCATAGTATAATTATTTCTATATTGATTTTTGAGACAAAACCTTATTTATTTCACAACTTATATAGAAAAATATATATAAAAAAAATGCATGGAAGTAAAATTAGGATTCAACGGGATGGTGGAGTTGTTGTAGCATTGCAACCTTTATATACTACTTCTCCTCTTGCTAAGTACTTGAGTATATGTGCTTGAAACTTTGGTCCATAGCCAATATATTCTACCATTTTATCATGACAACCTTTTCCCATCCCAATGAGTTCAATGCAAAAAAATAAAAATAAAAAAGAAAAAAGAAAAAAAACTAGTAGGGACACCATTTTCAAACACTGATTTAAAAAATGCTTTTCCACAATTAGGTGTAATGTGTTTGACATAGTCATCCAAATATATGAATAGTCTAGGATGATATAAACCCTACCTATATCAAAGATAGAATGCACATTCAAATTTGAAATCTTAGTTAAGATCATAAAAAAAAAGGTTATGTTGATGAAACTAAACCCCTTACTTATTAAAGTGAAGCTAGATACTTAGTTATTAAAAGATGAACAATCATAAAATTCTATATTTAATCTAACCTAGTTACTGTAATGAAAGGTAGAAGTGAAACAATTCAAGTAAACTTGAAAAAGTTTAAAGAGAACAAAATTAAGGGAAAACCTCACTTAATTGAGCAAACTTCACTTTCTATATTTTTCTAAATTCGTTTTACATAGGATTATAGCATTTATATTATAACATAAACATCCTAATCCTTGAAGGAAAAAAGTTTTCTTTCTTATTCCTAAAGACTCATATAAAGGAAAATCTTTAATTAAAAAGGATTCCTTCAAAAATAGGACAACTAATGACAACTCGTGACAACTTATCTTTAAAAGTCAAATTAACAACCCAAAACAACTAAGCAAAATGACAACTCATGACATATGTCATATACAATGTTGACCTTTGACTCTTTGATGGTTGACTGTAGAGACTTTAAATTTGACTTGTTGACTTTAACTTGAAATATTCTTGAATCTTTTCGAATCATCTAGAATCTTCTTGAATTTTCCATTATTGACTCCAATATGGAAAATAACTCAAAAATCCATCCAAATGAAGCTAATAAAATATCAAATTAAACTAATTAAGGTAATTAAATCTTAGCACCTTTTTTTAATGCATTCTAGTGAATTAATAATGTTTGAAAAAAATAAACGTTAGCCAATTTCCATAAATAATATTGAATTTATGAAACATTGAATTTATGTTTTAGGTGTGGTGTTGTATGCTTAATATTTATTCTGTGGTAAAAATAACTTATGATTTTATATATGAAGTGCATAAATAATGGAAGTTACTCTCCACTATGTTTCTACCAATAGTTTCATAAATAGTCTAAAAATATGACAAACTACTGTCTTCTTAAATTAAGAAGGTGTATATTAACTTTTACAACAATTAAAATTACAATAAATCACATCAATAAAAATTTGAATATGTCATTTTAACTAATCATAAACTAATGTTTATTTATCTCTAATTTATTTTGTAAACAAGTTCAAGTAATGGTTTAGAAATTTTACTCCATTACATGGAAAGACAAAAGATAATAACCAAATTACATATCTTGAACAAAACCCATTGCTGGTTTTTCTCGTTTCTTGATTCTTCAGCTGAAAATATATTTAAAAACCGTATAAGCTTTCACAATGCATCAGAAATTAAGACATAAAGTTTACTTGTTCATAGTGATGTAACATATTTTATGCTATATAAATTATTATGACTTTTATTTACGGTGTCAATTTTGATATTAAGTTATCAAGGCTACATGCACAACTTGACCCATTGTATACTTTGTTATCATACCTTTTAAAATAATGAATGAAAAAAACTATTTTAGATCAATCAATAGGTAAAATAAATATATGATGTAGGTATATATTGCATGAGTGACAAATAAAATCATTGTGTGATAAGTGAAAACCTCCGGTTCAATATTATATGAAGCATTCATTGATGTCTGAGAAATATTTTCAAAATATTTGTTCAAAGTTTGACAGCATAACTATTTCTATATTGACTTTTCAGAAAAAAAAAAAAACATTATCGATAAAATATAAATCTAAAAAAGCATGAAAGTGAAATTGCAATTCAATGAGTTGGTGGTACTGCTGCACCGTTGCAAGCTTTATATACTGCTTCTCCTCTGACTAGGTACTCGAGTATAAGTGCTTGAAATTGTGGTCCATGGGCAATATATTCTACCATTTTATCATGACAATCTTTTCCCATCCTAATGAGTTCAGTGCAACAAAAATTAGTAGGGACAATATTCTCAAACACCGATTTAAAAATCACTTTTTCATAGTTTGGTGCAATGCATTTGACACAGTTGTCCAAATATTTGAAAGGTCAAGGATATGGCTCTTATGATGGAATTGGTGTGCCAAAGTCCAAGCATAGGCAAGTGGTGCCATGCAAATAATTGTAAAACTAGCTTGGAGCAAAACCACCAAAACAAAAATCTTTGCGAACCTTGCCATTTCGTAATATTGTCAGAAAAAGCAAATTTACTTTTAGGTAATTGAAGGCGAAGGTGTATGTATTCCAACAACCCTTTTATAGTCACATGCAATGTCATGTTATGGCAATTAAATCTCAGCGTAATTTTTAATCCTTTTTTCTGAATTAATAACGTTTGAAAAAATTAAATATCCTCACTAAAGCTTATCTAACAACCTATGCATGTCATAGTAAACCAAATAAACTCTTATCTCTGCGGTTAGGTTGGTATTGAATGGAAAGTAAGAGATTAAATGCCCCAAATAGATCAAATAATTTGATAAACTTTGGTTAAGAAAAAAAAATTGTTATTCATTACTTCTAAAAGGATGTGAGAAATTAATTAGAGAAAAAATTATGGACCTTTTGGTGCCTACATTAGATATAAAAATATTGTTATTGCTACGCATAACATTCTTCTATAGCTAAAAGGATATTATTGGGCAAAGCTTGTGTTTAAGTTACAAATCTAACATTATAATCAAAAACAAATTTTGATTTATCTCTAATTTATTTTGGAAATAAGTCCAAGTAACGGATTAGAAATTTTACTGCAACACATGGAAAGACAAAAGATAATAACCAAATTACACATCTTGAACAAAACCCATTACTTGTTTCTCTCTTTCAGCTGAAAATGTATTTAAAAATGCATCAGAAATTAAACATAAAGGTTACCTTTTAATAGTGATGTACCGCATTTTATGCGATAAAAATTATTATCCCTTTTATCTACGGTGTCAAATTTGATATTAACTTGTCTAGTCCACGAGCACAACTTGCGCCTTTATATGCTTTGTTATCTTACCTTCTAAAATAATGATTGAAAACAATATTTTAGATCAATTAATGGGTAAAATAAATACGGTGTAGTTATATATTTCTTGAGTGATAAATAAAAACATCACGTGATAATTAGAACCTCTAGTTCAATATTAGATGAAGTATTCGTTGATGTTTGACAAATATATTCAAAATATTTGTTCAAATTTTCACAGTGTAATTATTTCAATATTGATTTTTCGGACAAAACCTTTTTTAGCTCGCAACTCATACAGATAAATATATTTATCTAAAAAGGCTTGAAAGTGAAATTGCAATTCAACGGGCTGGTGGTACTGCTACGCTGTTGCAACCTTTGTATACTGCTTCTCCTTTTGCTAAGTACTTGAGTACATGTGCTTGAAATTGTGGTCCATTGGCGAAATATTCTACCATTTTATCATGTCAATTTTTTCCCATCCTAATTAGTTCAGTGCAACAAAAACTGGTAGGGGACACTGTTCTCGAACACCGATTTAAAAATTATTTTTTTGCAGTTTGGTGTAATGCGTTTGACACAGTTATCCAAATATTTGAATAGTCCAGAATTGGCTCTTGCGACGGAGTTGATGTGCCGAAGTCCAAAGCATAGGCAAGTGGTGTCATGCTAATAATTGTAAAACCATAAAAACAAAAATCTCTTCGAACCTTGCCATTCTGTAATATTGTCAGAAAAAGAAAATTTACACTTAGGTAATTGAAGGCGAAGGTGAATGTACTCCAACAACCCTTTTATTGTCACATGCAATGTCATGTTATGGTAATTAAATGTTAGCATAATTTTTAATGCTCTTTTTGTTGTGAATTAATAACGTTTGAAAAAATTAAATGTTAGCCAGTTTCCATAAATAATATGGGTGTTTTATCCTTAGTATTTATTCGGTTGTAAAAATAACTTATGTTCTTATATATGAGGAGCATAAATAATGGAAGTTACTTGCCACTTTGTTTCTGCCAGTAGTTCCATATCATGTTTAAAAAAACGATGAACTAGTTTTCTTAAATTAAGAAAGTGCATATTAATTTTTACATTAATTAAAATTAAAATAAACCACATCACTGTAAACTCGGAGTTGTCATTTTAACTAATTTTACAGAGAATTTGAATACATTAAAGAAAATATATTACATAACTCAAGGTACACTTGTGAGAGATTTTAAATTGTTTATTTTTTCTTTTACAGGTTTATCCTCGCTAAAGCTTATCTAACAACCTATGCATGTCATATTAAACTAAATAAACTCTTTGATAATTGCTAAAAATGATGGATTTACAGCACTATAAAGTTGCATTTTATTATTGGAATTATAGATTTTTATCATTTGAAAGCATGATTTGAGGTTATTTGTATTGGAAGTCAAAATATTAGTTATTTTATCATTTTATACATTTTTGGTTTACAATTATACTTTTTCCATTGCTTTTTGTATTGATTTTGTAGGTTCCATATTTCTTGGAGCTCATTTTGGGAATGAAGCAATAAGGACTTAATGCTAGGAGCTAATCTAGCCAAAGAAAGGGCAAAGAATTAAAGCAAATAGAAGAGGTGCTGATTCAACTTCTGAGATTCAGTGAAGCTTTTGACATCCTTAAAGTCTTAGGTATGGATGTAGTATTGATTTGTCCCGTAGATTATTATAAATCACCATTGCTTTTTAAATGGATCTTTAATACTTGATGTTCTCCTTTTAAAAGTCTACTGTTTCTTCCTCAAATAACAAATACTTCACAAGAAAATCTTTTTAATTGAACACCATGTAAGAAGAAAAGGAAAGAAACATCCCAAAAAGGTCCAGCCAAAAAAGAGGTCCCCCCTAGGAGAGTTTAAGTTGGGTTTTTATAGAAAAACCCTAGCTAAAAGATGTATTATATTGTGACTTCCTCTCTTTATAGTTATAGAGTTTTGATTTTAAAAGGACTTTTGATTTCCTGAAAGTTCAAATAAATCCTAAAAAAGGGATTTATGATATTATTTGACTAATCAAAATTCAGATAATAGAACTTTTATTTACTGTAAAAATAAAAAAAATAGACAAATATGTTTAATTTCTACTGGAATTATATAGTTTTGATTGGAATTACATAATTCCGATCGATTTTATGTAATACCAATCAAAATTACAGAATTCGAATTTTTTTAACTTTTAATTATAAAAAGACCACTAAAAGAATTTAAAATTTTTAATTAGGTCCTTAAAAATTACAGTTAAGTCCTTAAAAAAACCAAATAAACTCTTTTGGAAACACATTTAGACTTTTGAGGTTTCAAACTTCAAGTGTGGAAGATCTATTTATAACATTTTCATCATTGGAGTCCTCTGTCGCACCCACACTCAACTATCCCAAAATTGGGTGCTTACACCTAGTCTCTATCTAATTCTCCTATGGTTGAGCTTTTTTTTTCTAAAGATTGTTGTAAGGTTTTCTCCTACATGGTGAAAATTTGCTTCATCATAGTTTAGTAAGACAGTATAATTATCAATGATGTGATAATCCTATAAAGACTAGTTTGTATCTATCTAAGGAATACCTTTGAGCTTTGGGGGTATGGTCATTTAGTCCTCTACCTCTTAAAGCTTATGGTTGCCTTACATTACACTCTTTTCATGGCTTACCTACATGTTCGATTAGCTAGATAATATATGCATGATAGCCTTGAAAAAGTTTTTGCTTAAAAAAAATGTAAATAACAAATAAAAACTAAAAGTCATCATTTTGATCATTCCTCTTTTATCTATCTTTTCATAATCATTACTATTGTTGCACTATCACCACTGCATTTGCTGTTGTCGTACTGTCATAGCAATAGTTCTTGTGTGCCATTATAATCACCACTACTGTGCTTCCATTATCTCCACAACCATTGTTATTGTTGCACAATCACCATCATCACTCCTGCTCTCATACCATCACTATTTGGGGTTAATTATTTAGGAGGGTGCCAAACTTTCACCTTATTTCATTTTTGGTCACCAAACTATAATTCATATCGTTTTGGTCACTTAACTCCTATTTAATTTCAAAATGGTTATGTAGAAACTTTTTTTTAATCCATAAACAATTTAGAATATCCATTTAATCTGAACTTGAACTTTCTTTATAAATAAGTTCATAGGTTCTACAAAAAAATAAATAGAGTTTATTCATATTTTTGTTTACTTCATGTCATCCATTGTATAAAATCATTTTTAATATCTATATTTATTTAAAAAGTCTAAGACAAATAGTTTAAACAATTTCTTATAAGAATTATTTGAAATTTATCAAGAAGAATTTAATATTCATTTGGAATATCATAACCATTATTATGATTGTGTTGAATATAATTAAAAGTTGTGTATTACTAATATAATTATTATAATTTTAGATTATCTCCTAGATTTTGAATAAATTGTAAGAATAATAAAAAAATTAAATAAAGAGTACAAATTATAATAATCCATCTGGATTGACTTCATTCAATAATGTACAAAATCAAGTGAACCAATTCCTTGAGCAATTGCATAATAAAGGAATACTTGGTGATTCAAAAGAAGAAAGATAAGCCTTGGCCATTGAAGTAGGTAGGTTGATGAATGAAATGCTAGATGCTATAGAAAAAGAAAAAGCTCCAAAAGAACCTACGATAGAAAAAGAGATATAGAAATTTAGAAAAGAAAAAATGGTTCCTTATATTTCTGACCATGCCATTAAGGTAGAAAACATTAATAATAGCAATCTACCTTAAGACTTTAGAAAATTCTTTGGTCTGGTTAATAAAGCTGAAAGAATTAAGAAATTTTAGATCTTATCCTTCTTTATCCTTAAGTAGCTCCTTGATTCCACCTAGTAGGAGTAGGCTTACCCTTATTGGCATTAGAACCGTGGAAAAAGGTAAAAGAAGGAAGTTCTAAAATTCTTTGTAATTTTAGATTAAATTGAAAAAGATAAAGTTAAAGGACTAAAAATTCCTAATGGTACCCTTTTTGAAACAAATAAAAGTTAAGTTATCAAAAGGAAACAAATTAAAGTTTAGTAACTAAATTACAACAAAAGTATAGTTAGGTGACCTTGAAAGTATTTAACCCTTACTATTTAGTTTTGGAAAACATTTTCTATTTTTCTATTTTTTTTCTTTTCCTTTTCTTTGTTTTTCAATTTTAAATTTTCCAAAATAGAAAATAGAAAAAGAAAAATCAATTTATTTGATACTTTTCATTTTGCAATTTTTCATGTTCTCATAATTTTATTTTTTCTGATGAAATTTATTATAAATAATAATTATTATAATTCATATGATATTATTTAATATTGAATTTATTTGTTTCATAAAAAATTAAATCATGCACATTTAATTAATTTTATTTTGAAGTAATGAGAATGTTATAGTGGATGAGGCAGTGGAGATTATGGAGATAGTGGAGGTTATGGTGGTAGTAGTGTTGGTAACAAAGGTTGTGGTGGTGGCAATATTGGTGATGCAACCAGTGTGTCAGGGGGTTATGGTGGTGTAACTATAGCCATTGTGTCAGGAGACTATGGTGGTGATGGTGAAGGTGGCAGAGGTTATGGAGGTAATGGACATAATGGGGGTTGTGGAAGTGATTGAGATAATGGAGATACCTAAAGCTGTGGTCGTGGAGATAGTGGAGGTTATAGTGGTGGTGGTGGTAGTGGTGTAGCCATTGTGTTAAAAGGTTATGATGGTGATGTTGGTTGTGGAAGTTATGGTGGTTGAGGAGGTTGTGGTAATGTCAAAATATCAACTAAAAAACTTAGAAAATATATTTTTATTAGTTTTCTAAAACCTTTTATAATTTAAAAAAATTAGAAAATAATTTTTTAGTGTTCTAAATTAGAAAATATCATAACTTAATAATAAATTCTATTTTTTTAGTTTTTTTGAAAATTTTTTCTAAAAAACATGTTGTCATACCTCAAATTTGATTGTCCCCAAAAAGGTCCAATGATAAAATAAATCCCCAAGATGACTAGAGTCTGCTCATTCATAACGCCTTTAAAATGTGCAACCTTAAAAAAACCTAACTAACCCCACTAGTGTGCAAAATCGATCATTGAGCCATTAAGTTGTGCTTCGACCTTACGAAATATGAATTATCGGAACAATGAGAGGTTTTATTTCAAGAAAACTCCTCTTAAAATACTCAATTCATTGGGCTAGTGCGCATTTCATTAGACCAGGACCTAGCTTCGTGAAAAAAAAACAAAAATCAATTTTGAGAAAATGGACTTCGAAAACACATCCAAAAGGCTCCAAAACCTCTGGAAGTGGTCCCAGAATGGTCCAACACAACTTGAGCATCAGTTCCTATCGCTCATAAGTGCACATAAACACCCCTAGGTGTTATATGCTAAAATTGAAACTGAATTTGGCAAAATGAACTCCATAAACATGTTCGGAAGGCCCAAAACATTAGCCACCAACCCTAGAACAGCGTGCACAAAACCTAGGAAAAGTGCGTAGAGTGTCGAAATGCATGTGAAAGTGCACACATATGTGTATGGCCACACACCAAGCACATGACCAAGTGCACACTATGCGCGACCATGTGCACCTGGTGTGGCCTCTCATAAAAACCTCATTTTACACACGTGACCACCTACCACCCTATTCTACCTAATTTTACCTATAAATAAACCCCTTCAAACCCCATTTTGAAGGGGGGGGAGCAAGTGGAAACAGACACACACTCAAAAATCGATTCGATTAAAGGTGTTAGAAACCCCTTTCCAGATAGTTTTACTCTCCCACAACCTTTTCCTTTAGGTTGTTAGTTCCTTTTTCCACCAAACCAAGCCTCATCTTTGTCAAAGCACGCTTCAAAGGTATACGATCTAGCATCATTCTACTGTTATTTTGAACCTCTTGATGAGGAAAGCTTGATAATCTCTTAAAGCTAAAGCTTCAAAACTCATATAAGCTTAGTCAAGTATGAGGACCACACAATTATTTTAGCATGTTTATTTTATCGCATTGCATTTTATTTTACTGTCACTAACATTTGGGAATACTGTTGTGCTATGTGATGAGACTGGAAATCTTGCATGCTATGTGAATAATATATGCTTTATTATGCTCATTTCATATCATCATTCTATATCCTCTATTTTTGAAATCATGAAATCAACCCGTAAATATCAATAATATGAAAAATTTCATGTCTAGGAGTAGAGTCATCATTCTCTCGGTCCAGTGATGACCTCATGCATCCTTTACATTATCATCATTCATCATCATAGCATAAATAATCACTGCAAGCATGATCATCCTATCATTTATCAAGCAAGCCATGTAAATGGTTATGTTATCCTTGCAAATCAATCATATTAGATTTATCTTTTTGCAATCTTTCCTTTTTCATATGTATTTTATTAAGAAAGTGATGTAATAAAATTTTTAGCTTTATTATCTTCTACTATCTAATGTACTATGTGAATGCTATAGAAACTGTCATTACCAAAACTAGGATGTTCCAGTAGTTATACATCAAATATCGTATAATGAAAATAGTCAGGAATTAGTTATGATCCCCTGAACCCGAAAATCTTTGCTAGGGACAATACTCACTGAGTGACCCGATGTTGTCCTTTTCTTATCCCAATTTTTTAAAAATTCGATGGCAACTGCACAAAATCAAAAGCGTCCTGCCCCCCCAATCTAAGACCAATCATTTGTCCCTATTCAGTAAAGTTGCCATGTCCCTTGGAAATGGAAATCCCATTACACATCCCAAACAAAACCACCATACTGGTCACTCACACATGCTTTATTTTCCAAAACTAAAAAAACCCTTAGTTTTTCATTTTTCACTATCCTTAAAGCTTCCTCACTTATAAGGATTCCTTAACTTATTTTCTTGATTTTTCTTAATTATTTGAGTAAAAAATTATTCCTAACTTATAAACACATTTAACAACATATATATTAGTAAATCAATATTGATTTGTTAACGTCAATTTGAAATTAATCATGTAAATGGTCAACACTGGTAAATTGTATCAAAGGTTACCAAACTTTGTATTAAATTTCATCTTGGTTCCATAACTTTAATTTGTATCTTTTTGGATACAAAACACTGATTTTAATTACATAAATAAGTCACCTAAAATATTCTAACTAATTTAGATAACATGACAAATTGAAATTGCCAAGTCATAGTCCAGCTCAATAAAACTTAACATGTGACACTGCTATGTCACCTCTTCATAAGATCATAATTTTATAAGGTTATCTAAAAAAAAGAAGTAAAGAAAATATGGCCAATAATCTTATGAACAAGGTGACATGGGATCATGAAACAACAATTTTTGTTAAGTTGCACTGTGATGTTATAACTCTGGCATGCCATATCATCTAAAATAGCCATAATTATTTAGTGTCTTCTCTATGTAACTAAAATTAGTGTTTTGTAACAAAAAAGATACAAATTAAAATTATGGAATCAAAATAAAGTTTAATGTAAAATTTGGCAACATCCTATACAATTAACCTGATCAACACTATTGTTGTTATCATGCCATCTTCATTATGATCTTCATCATTACTACAAGCACTATCACGATCACTACTATTCTTGATGCACCATCGCCACTATCACCACCATCATCATAATTTTATGATTATTCAATCTCATAGGACTCCTTTTTCTTGGTTTTATAATTTTATTATTAAAAAGTGCAAAATTAATTCTTTTCTCTATCAATTGATTCAACTGGATTAATAGTGCACTGATGGATTTATTAAATTAATTAGTTAAGTAAATTTAATTGAGTCAACAGTTTCATTAATATTCCAGTTTGATAAATGAACTAAGATAACACTAAATATTTTTGTTGGAGCTAGATTTTTTTAAAACGAAAAGAATTTAGTTTGTTTCACCTTATTATGTTTAGTGAGAATTTCTTTGTGATTTATTTTTTTCTTTGGTAATTCATGATTTTAGTTCTTGTTGTTAAATGAAGGTAGGAAAGAACTATGGTTTTTAGCTATTTTTGCTATTTACTTTCATCAATTAATGGAAAGATGCAAATTAAGAATTAAGTGAAAATAAAGGTAAAAATATTTAAAAATTTGAAAAAAACTATAAAAATTAAATTTTTATATGCCATGTAATTACAAGTTTTGTCATGTTGCTGACATCATATGAGAGAAGAACATACATTGCACTTATTTTGCAAATGGGGTGAACAAAAATGAAAGTACTTGAAAATTATATTTTGAACATGGTTAAGTGTAAAATTGGCAAATTTTAAAGGGTTAAAGTGACAAAAAATGCCCGAACATCAAATCCTAAATTAAAATTATTAACACCAACGGGTCTAACATGACACTCTTTGGATCACAAACCATTTTTCCTTGTTATGGGAAAATAGAGGGTTAGTGAGAGGAGTACTGAAAGAGCTTAGGGATGACATAAATCCATTTATAACCCTTCACTTAGCCAGGGCAAATAAGGATTTACCACTCAATATCACCTAAAAAATTATCTAGTTAGGGATTTTGGCAAACTCAGATCCCTCGCTTGGAACCACATTTGCCCATTGGATAAAGCATTGGGTTTAAATGTCGATGTCTATAGGATTAAGCTCTTTATACTCAAGGCATCTCCATACCACCGGGGTGTTGAGTGGGGATGACCTTTCTAGTTTTATATAGTGCTTCTAAGAAAAATTTACTATTATGGATCAACTTTTACGTACAAATGAAACAGAGTACATGCACACAAGCACATAATAATATATAATATGCATGAACATGATATATATGTTATATGAACATAGTAAATTTTATGTATGACAAACTTGGCATAATGCATGAACATGGTAAATATGATGTATGACTAACATGGCATAATGCATGAATCCTTGCATATGCTAAACTAACATGACATACATCTACATGACATGACAATCATGATGGCATAATGGCATTATCATAGCACAATCATGTCATGAATAACCCTAAGCATGTAATTATAATAATATAAAAGAAATTAAATTAAACAAAAATAAAAAGAATAAAAGTTAGAAAGGAAAACACTCAAGTAGATTCCATCATTTCTATGTTGTCTTTATTTACTAAGATTCGGAAGCATTTATTTAAAAAAATGAAAAAAAAAATTGAAAGAGGAACTTTTAAATGGAAGGAAAGATGGAAAAATTTAAAGATTTAGATAAAAATAATATTTTTTGTAATAAAAAGATGATTAAAGAAAATGATGAAATTCATGATAATTTTGTGGAAATGATAAAACATATAATTTATAATATGAGTAATTCATCAAGTTAGCCCTCAAAACATTAGTTTTGTACCTTGGATGGATTTAATTCATACCATAATCTATTGCCTTCCCAAGATTCCAATAATCATAAAAAAGAGAAACTTAAGAAGAAGATAATGTTTAGAGGTACTTGGTGTGAGCAGCGGGTTAAACGCACACCCAAGTGCTAGTGACCACGACACTATACGAGCTCAGGGCTTACTAGGAAAGACAAAGTGGGTTTGAGGCCTAAGATGGAGTTGGAATCACCACCTAGATAAAAGCTAGGACACATGTACAACAACTGGATTCCATAAAGGTTCCTAGAAGTCGTCATCAGAGATCGGGTTCGGAAACTGGGTATAGGCTTTTGGAATGCCCACCTAACCTTATGGTTGGCATCCTTGTATGTTTCTTATTTTATTACCTTTGATTATTAAATTATGTCCTCATTAACATGTGAATCACAATTGTTTCCACTTTTATATTTTAGTCTAAGTTTGTACATTAGTCCTATTTTATGCTTATGTCCTAACATTCAATCATAAATAAAATAAGTAATAATAATTTACAACCATTCATTTAGTGCAAATAAATGTAAAATAAACGGAAAGTAAACCATACATAAAAAAAATAAAGCCAAAAGTAAACTAATTAATTATACAAATAAAACTTCTCAAGAACTAATTAATGAAAAATTTATTTAGTGATTAAAAATCACTAAATAATTCCTACAATAAATATGAGTTAATCTCATCTCACAAGACAAAAAAAGTATTTACAAAATAATCAATAAATAACATTCATAGGAAATAGAAATAAAACAATAAAATAATTCATAAATAACACAATAATCATTATTCAATAACAATATTAAATGACATCGTCATAATGCACAAACTCAACATATATAACAAGACAAATACAAGAAGCATGCAAAGCATATTAAAAAAACATTAAAAATTAAAATAAAATAGTGCAGGACCCTGGTGAAGCGGTGACACCTCTTCAAAGAGGCATTACCTCCTAACCAAGAGGTGATTTAGAATCGCCACAACACGAAGGGGTGATGCCTCTATGAAAAGGCATCACCTCTTTAATAGAGATAGAGATAGAGATAGGCTACATTTCTTAAATTATAAAAAACTTAAAAACTCATGCTAATAAAAAAAACTGTAATAAATACACAAAGCTCAATAATCAATCCTTAATATTCCATGCAATCACACTTCTTTATAACCTTAAATAAGTAACACAACTTAAGAAAGCAAGAAAGAGAGTAATGAATAAAAACTTTTAATGAAAATAAAGGATTTAAAGCTTAAAAATGGGGAGGCTTACTGACTTGGATGAGCTAATGCCCCTAATTAAGCCCTCAGAGCTTGGTTAATGAATTTGTGTGCTTTGAATGCAAGAAAGATCATATTCCTTCTTAAGTAAATGAGGTCCTTTTGGCTCCTAAGTCTCCTTCTTCTTCTCATTTTCTCTCTTTTTCCCTTTTCTTTCTCTCTTTTTCTCCTTTTTTTTTCAAAGACTTCAGTCTAACCAAAATCCTAAAAGTCCTCCTCTTCTCTTTCCTCTTTTCCTTTTAAAAGCTCTCTTACCTTTTCTTTTTTCAATTTTCCAAAAACTCACTTTCACCCTCTCCCCATATGCTTACATCATTCCCTAGGCTTTTTTCTCTCTTTTTCCTATTTTTTCCCTTTTCTTTTACATCTAAGAAGTCTTAAATCTAGAGTAGGTCAGCCTCAACTGCTACCATTAATGGCATTTAATGTTGCAGAGGGTGGGTGTGAAGAGGCATCGCCTTCTATATGAGGCACCACCTCATCGATGCCTAGGGTAAAGAGATGATGCCTCTTCGCTGAGGTGATCACCACCTTACCTAGGCCAGTTCTAGGCCTTTAGGTCAAAAAGTGATGGGCTTATGCTTGGAAATGTGTTTTGGGATTTTGGATATGGTATTTTAGGCTTTTGAGTTGATTTTAGAGAAGTTTCAGGCTTCCCTTGCATTCAAAACTCCTACTTTCTCATTATTAGGCTTTTGTTATGGGTCGTTCAAATTGAAGGTGTCCACAGTTTGCCCACTTGGTTTTTCAAAAAATGGATTTTTTTGGAAATTAATTTTTTGAAAAAGCAACATGTGCATAAAATATTAAAGGATAAGAATGACATACCTAACCTTCAAGCTTCACTCGAGTCATTAGTCTCGGGAATTCAAACCCAAGAGGTCAAACTTTAATTCAAAACGTGACCATGATCCTCAAGTTTTCTTGGCCTGATTAACCACTCGTAAATACCTAATTTCGAGATAATAAAATATGGATGCAACAAAGGACTCAAATGATGAAAATGTTATAAATAGGTCTTCAATACTTGAAGTTTGAAACCTTAAACTCTGAATGCATTTTCAAAAAGAGTTTAACAATTTTTTAAGGACTTAATTGTAATACTTTTTAAGACCGAATTGAAAATTTTACATTCTTTTAGGGGTCTTTTTGTAATTAAAAGTTAAAAAATTGAAATTATAGAATTTCGATAGGAATTATATCTTTTTCGTCTATTTTTTATTTTTACAGAAAATAGAAATATTTTTCCTAAATTTTGATTAGCTAAAATTTTTCTTAAATTTATTTTAGGATTTATCTAAATTTTTAGGAAATAAAGTTCTTTTAAAATTGGAACTCTTTATACGTATAGGACATAGGGTTTTTTTTTTTTTTTTTTTCTTATAAATGGAAAGCTTAAACTCTTGAAAAGGGGGCCTCTCTTTTTTACTGAGACCTGACTTTTGGAGCTCTCTCTTTCCTGAAGACTTTTTTTCTCTGTGATTTATTAATATTTTTAAAGCAAGGAGCAAGATATCTTGGAGAAAAAAAATAAAAAGTTTCTTGAAGGCCTACTAAAAATAACGGTGATTGATCTTAGTTTGAGGAGCCAACCATAATGCATCCATAATCATCTTCTCCTTCTTTATTTTCTATTTTCTATTATCTTTTTTATTTTATTATTTTTTTCTATGGAATTTTAGTTTTACTTAATTTTTGTTGTTATTTATTTATTCACTAACTATTGTTTATGTTGGTGTTGGTGATTATGGAGATGATCACTTTATGAGTTTACTCAAAGAATAAAATCCGTGAAGGTCCATGGAATGCCATGGATGGAACCTTGTAACTAAATATAATTTCTAGTTTATTTATTTATTTTGTTTATCATTATTTTAATACTTTTATTTATTTTGGATTGTACTAATTTTCCTTTCTTATTATTTTCAATAGTTCTTTGTAATAACCCTAATAGTGGGAATAATGAAATTTGGTGTGTGTGCTTGTGTGTTTTATTTTAATTATTTGGTTAGTAAAATTATCAGGTAATTAATTAAAATTAATGGCTATAGAAATCATTAGGTTGTTGAATTAAAATTGAATTAGATTTAAGTGGATATAATTATGGTTGCTTGTTAATTATTTTATTTTATTTGTTTACTGTCATTTTAATTAAATTAGGGTTTTTATAATAAGTTAAATTAATTATTTGATCTTTTATTTATTTTTTTTATATTTCTTATTTTTTTGGGTCTATTTATTATTTTATGTGTTTTGGGCCTTAAGCCCATGTTAGGCTTTAACCCATTTAAATAAATTTAGGTTTTTTAGGTTTAATTAATTAAAATGCATCTTTAGACCTGTAATTAATTAGAAAGTATGGTAGAGGTAACTTAGGCCCATTTAGTTAAATTAGACATAAGCCCACTTAATTTAATTAATTTAGACTTAGCCCATTTAATTTTAACCCATTTCCTTAATTTGTAGATTTAAGATCACTCTAGAAATAAAGTATGTAGAATTAGACCCACTAATTTAAATACTTTATAATTTGTAGATTTAGCCCCCTTTTAGAATTAAAATAAATAGTCTTAGGTTCACTTAATTAAAATTAAATAAGAATTAGGCCCATTAGTCTTTAGGCTCACTTATTAATTAAATCATGTGGATTTAGCTCATTTAATTAAAATCAATGTAGATTAGACTAACATAGGGATTGTAATGAATGCATTGTTTACTTAGTTTGCTTGGAGTTTATTGTTTTAATAAGCCGACCATGATCCAAATGATCCAAACCTCACAATTTAATGGGTTACCATATGAAGATCCAATTGGTCATATGACTAGATTCTTAGAGTATTTCTCAACCTTCAAAATGAATGAAGTGTAGCCTAAAGCAATTCGGTTGATCCTTTTTCCATTTCCATTGGTGGATAGAGCTAAAAGGTGGTTTACAAACTTGCCACCTAACTCCATCAATAATTGGCAAGAGCTCTACATAGCCTTTTTCAACAAGTACTTTCCACCAGCTAAAGTACTTAAAATCAGGCATGAAAATCAACTCTTTTTACTAAAAAGAAGATGAGACCTTTTATGAGTGTTGGGATAGATTTAAAGATCTTTAGAGGTAGTGTCCACCTCAATTGATAACTTTATGGGACTTGTTGTAATCATTTTACAAAGGTATCAATCCATCAGTGAGAGTGAACATAGATGCAGCAGTTGACGGAACCATCATGTCAAAGATGCCTAAAGATGCTTTAAACCTTTTTTAGGAGATGGCTAATACATAAAGCCTTTGGTCTAATGAGAGAGCCATTTCAAAGAAAGAAAGATTAATTGAGGTTGATGTTTTAACTATGGTGAATGCAAAGTTGGATGCTTTAACAAAAAAGATAGATAAGATGAGTGTTACTGCAGTTTTTACATCTCCATTGTCTTCTTTTTGTGAGTTGTGTCAAGGGAGTCATCCTATAATGGAATGTCATTTTAATGCAAAATTTATCCATGGACAACATTAACTATATGAGCAACTTCAACAATGGTCAATAATAAAATGCAGTGCATGGTAATGCATATAACCCAAGTTAGAGAAACCATCATAATTTCTCATGGACCAGATAAGGCAACAATCAGTGGAGGCTATAAGCTCCACTAGGTTTTGGATATCAAAATGTTTACAATCAAAATTAGCTTCATTTTCAACAGGAGAAAGCTTTATTTTCATTATCTTCTTTGGAAAGTAAAATGGAGAAATTTATGCATTTAATAGCAACCAAGATGGATTAACAAGATGAAGCAATTAAAAGGCTTGAAGGGAGATTTGAGTAGATGTACCAAGACATTCAACTCATGTTCAAAAATCACTCTTCTTCTATTCATAATTTAGAGGTGCAAATGGGCAATTAGTAAATTCATTATCAATAAGGATTCAAGGTTCATTGCCAAGCAATAGAGAGAAGAATCCTCAGGAGTATGTGAAAGCAACCACTGTAAGGAGTGGAACAAAAGTACAACCACCAAAGAAAATGGTGAATACTTAAGTTTAGGGTTAGAAGGAGGATCAAAATAAAGAAGTAAAGCCTTATAAACCACCACTACCATTTCCACAGAGGTTAAAGAAATATGAGCATATTTAGAAGTTTATAAGGTTTTTGGAGACATTCATGGACCTACACATAAATATACCTTTAGTCGAAGATATAGCTCAAATGCCCAAATATGTAAAATTCTTGAAGGAGCTTAACTCTAGCAAGAAAAAGCTGTAAAATTTTAGAACAATCACTCTTAATCAAGAGTGTAGTGCCATAATTTCAAGTAAGCATCCACTAAAGCAAAAACATCTAGGGAGTCTTACTATACCTTGCTTTATTAGAAATTTTAATTTTTAAAAAGCTCTTTATGATTTAGATGCCTCTAATAATTTAATTCCTTTATCGGTTTACAGGAAGCTTGGATTACATAAAGTTAAGGCTACCAATATGTGTTTACGGCTTATAGAGACAGTTGTTAAGAAGCTAGAAGGCATAGTGGATAATGTATTAATGGAGGCACGAAAGTTCATCTTTCTAATAGATTTTACGATACTTGACAATAAGGAAGATGAAGATGTTCCCTTGATTTGTTGGTATGCCTTTTCTATATACTGCAAAAAAATTAATTGATGTTAATGATAGGACATCACATTAAGAGCAGGGGATGAGAGCTATAAGTTCAATGTCTACCAAGGTATGAAACATCCTTTTGATAATGATTTTTGCATACGAGTTGATATAGTTGACATTTGTCTTAATGAAGTCTAAGGAGGGAGATTGGAAAAATCTTATGATTTGGAGAATATAGAGAAGTGTTTATAGGTACATTCTTTTGATGAAAAAGGGTCTCTCAAACATCAAAACCTAATGACCCAATGTTAACTACCTTTAAACACAAAACCTATACCCCCCCTCTACTGAAAAACCACTAAAGCTTGACCTAAAACCTTTTCATATTTCATTTAAGTTACACTTTCTTAAGAGAGAATGAGACATCACATTTAATTATGCCAACTAAACTCAGTGAGGAGCAAGATATTTCATTGATTAAAGCTTTGAGATTGGTGAACAAGTGTTATAAGGGGATATGTAAAGAGAAGACAAAGAAATGGCATAATACAAAATCAATGAGGAAACATTTTGAAAAAGAAAATCAAGTGTTACTTTACAACTCTAGGTGGAGATTGTTTCCAAGGAAGCACAAAACTAGATGGTCAAAACCTTTCACTGTGTCCCAAGTCTTTCCCTATAAAGTTGTTGAGTTAATGAAAAAACAAGGAGAGAAGTTCAAGGTTAAATGGGCAAAGATTGAAAATGTATCATGGAGGAAAATGGAGTATTTCCACCAAGTTGCCTATGTGCCAAATCCAAGCAAATAGAGCTTATAATGGTTTAGCTTAAGGACTTTAAATAAGCACCTTTTGAGGGCTCAACAAAGCCTTTTATTTTGTTTAATTTGATTTCTTAGTTAATTTGATTTCTTATTTAATTTGATTTCTTCATTCATTTTAAAAACTAATTATTTTCACTTACCAATTATTTTTCAGGAAAATGAAGATGAGGAGGAGCACTGAAAGAGTTTTGTAAGTTTAAATATGTGTGAAAATTGTGTTGACTTGATGTGGTGTGTCTTGAGTAATGCAATGTTGATAAATTGGTGGCATATAGATTTATATTCAGAACTAGTTAGGTTGCACACCCTGTTGCGTAGCCATGTGGTATGATGTTGAAAAAAAAAGTCAACCATGGCCATGCGCACCTATGTGCATGACCGTATAACCTGATGATTAATTAAGAAAGGGCAAATGAAATCAGGCATAAACATGCGCACCTATGCGTATAGTCATGCACCCAAATGACCAAGACGGCTGTGCACCCACACAAGCAGCCATGTGCTTAGGTGCACATAGCCATGCATGTCATAAGAATTTTATCACTTATGATTTTCCATTGATTATTATTTTAATTTCTTAAAATAATGAGGACATTGTTGATTTTAAGTGTGGGGGGAGTGAGTTGAATTTTATTGTGTAATTTATTTATTTATGTTTTTTTGTGTTTTATTTTGAGTCATTTTATATTTGGTGAACATGCATCTCATGAATTTCATTGTGCAATATTTTTTTATGCATATAGGTTATTAGGAATTATCATGCATATCACTTGAGAATTTGCAACTCATTCATGTAATGAGTGAGCTTCATTATGTGAAGCTTTCTTAAAAAAGTGCAATAATCTCCTATTAATGCTTTATTTTGAATTTGTTAAGCTAAAGGAATAAATCATGGTTAAGGATTTTTGAATTTTAATGAACTTAATGCTTACTTTCTTATTAAGTGATTAAACTTAGATTCTTGATGTTGTAGAAAGAGGATTGTAAGTAGATATTAAGGTCTAGTCAATATTGGTAGATTCTTGCATGTCTTGGAACCTATTTTCAAAAAAAAAAAAGTGAGATGGAGCATAAAATGAACTCACTCAATAAATTTCTTAGAGCTTGCTTTGAAGTGTATTATATTTGCATAAGCTCTGTCTACTCCAATTCTTTAACAAGAGTATGAGTATCCAAATGACCCTTTAAAAGTATCTTGATAACCCATATTAGTATCCTATTATAATAAGGGATCTATTCCCCCAAAGAGGAGGATTACTTGAATAAGAGGAAAACTCAATAAGGAAGTCTATTTCAATTAGGAAGACTACTCTACAAAGGAAGTCTCCTCCTCTCCTAAATAGGGCAATCCTACAAGACTAAGGAATCATATTCCTAAGAGGTTTGAGCAATATCTTCTCCTATAAATACATCTCATGACATCTCATGTCATTTATGTTCTCATCATACAACATCACCAAGACATCATTCCATTACCTCATCATCATAAGCAATCATCCTCTACTCCTTTATTCTTTATTCTCTACTCTATTATGTCTATTTGCTTTATTATATTTTTTCCTCATACCATTACTGACTTAAGCTTCGAAGTGTTTATGGGGAAAACCCCGCCCCTTTACTTATTCTCCTCGTCGATGCAGGTTCCATAAGCAGAAATATCAATTTAGAGTTATCAAGTGGCACCGTCTGTGGGGATAAACTGAATTCAATTCTGAATTATTATTGCTTACAAGAACCTAGCTTCAAAACTCTATTATTCTATAAAACCAATATTCAGGATGAGACAAGCTTACTTTTTTTATAATTATCTTATTCAATTTGTCACCATTACAACATGCATGTCATCAACACATCAAAGGCTTAAAGATTTGTCCATCTACCCTCATTGACGAGCATGAAGATCTCAGCACAACCATTAGTGACATCATATTTATCGGTTAAGAATAGCTCACAAGATGATTGGCCGTCTTCGTAAAGCTTTGAACATAGCTCTGAGCATCGAGCATTCCATGGAATTAAGTATGTCCATCGGTCATCATGCTTCGAGCACCAAACATGGAATACCCATCAAGCATCGAGTTTTGAATGATGAGCATCTACCATCAAGCTTTGAGCACCCTTCGAATGTAGAGAACTGAGCATCGAGTATTAAGAATCAACTTTACAAGCACTCAGACTCTGAGTAAATGCTCAACAGCCTCACTTTCAATCCGAGATAAATATCGTAATACAGTAGGACATAAACACTACTATTTACAAGTCTAGTTGAATCTGGCACCCTCAAGATTTATAGTTAGTTGTAGTCTTGAAGGCACATGATTTTGGCATTCGCTGATTGATTTTCATGGCCAATCACATCATCCATGGAGAATTTTAAATGGCTAGTGCAACCATCCTTTTCAACCACTCATAAGCTATAACACAAGGAAGATATGAAAATTAGATCTTCGATAAAACCTACGACTCAAGATGTATAAAAAAGAAAAAAGAAAGTTGACAAAGACAAAATGAGGCCTTGAACAAGAAGTGTTCTTGGGTCAAAAACTAAGTTTTGATTATAGAATACTCACTAAAGCATTGAGCTCCGAACACTAAGCATTCATTGAAGCTTTAGCCTATAGGATCACTTAAAACACTTAATGCGAGGGAGCAAGCTATCTCTGAGAGCTGATGTGAAGAACTAGTGGGTGACAAGAATCAAAAAGCTGTGTATAAAAGAGGACACCAAAGGCAAGCCACTCGGAGCACCAAAGTCTTGGATATCCAAACATCCACCAAGCTCTGAGCATCGACCCCATCACCAGTCATAGAAACAGTAAGACATAAACTAAGCTTCGAAGCACTGTACTTTTGGGCATTAAGTTTCAAAGCACCAAGATTTTTGAGTATTAAAGTGTGGAGATTATCGAACACCCAGAACAAGCACTCAGGTACTTGGTTATGCTTAAACATCATATCTAACATCTATGGTCAAGATTCATTTTGATGTTCAAGATACAAGTACCTACTGAGCTCTGAACATCTATTCAGTACTGGGCTTCTTAACACTGAAGATTAGCCTTAATCATCGTTTGGTGAACACTACATAAAGCCTTGCAAAGTTGAGATTGAATATTGATGTCCATTCACTGAGCATCCGAACAACACGAGTACTGTCCACCAAAGCCTTAGAAATCTGAGCATCTACTGCCAAGTATTAATTTCATGGATACTCAGACTTTGAGTAGTAAGTAAGGATGGAAGAGTCCGGGTATCCAAGTTGAAGCATCAAAGAGTCCGGGCATCCAAATCGAAGCATCAATGATTTTGGGAATCCAAGTCCGAGCATTAAGGATTTCAGGCATCCAAGTCCAAGCATCAAGGAGTCTAGGTATCCAAGTCTTGGACATTAGGGAGTCTGGGCATCCAAATCCGAGCATCAAGGATTCCAGGCATCCAAGTCCAAGCATCAAGAGTCTAGGCATCCAAGTCTTGGACATTAGGGAGTCCAGGCATCCAAATTCGAGCATTAAGGATTCCGAGCATCCAAGTCCAAGAATCAAGAGTCCAGGCATCCAAGTCCAAGCATTCAAGTCTGAACATCTAGAGTTTAAACCACGTACAAGGTGCCAAGGAGTATAATATACTTAAAACATAGACAACAACATAGACGTTCTTGGATAGTCAAATTACATCAACACCACAAATTAAGGAGAGAGCTTCAAATACTCCATAATAACTAGACAATATCAATGAACATAAATATTTGTTACTTCAGGAGGCGGAACAAAAGCACTACAACCAAGATAAGTTTATTTCCTAATTATTTATTTTCATATCCATTTTTCTTAAATTATTATCATATGGATGGATCATTAATTGAAATGGATCAAAAGATCCTGAGATTCTCATTCTTTTATTGTTTATTATTACAGTAAAATAATACAAATGTAGATGTTACCATGAGTACCTCAACGTCGATACTCATGAGTATCAATAAAAAAATCATGGCCTTTGGGAACTTGATCCAATTAATAATCTCAAAGCTGTATATTCAAATGGTATATTTTCATGAAGCTGGATATACACAAAATGCCAAAAAATTATGCACACACAAACTTAGGCAACATCTTCAAAGACAAGGTCATTCAAGCAATAATTGAAGTAAACAACGAACATAAATATTCGTGAATTCGAAGGAGGGACAAGAGTACATCAAGAGATAAGTTTCTCTAGTTTCTCTTGATATTATTTAATTTATTTATCTTATTTATTCTTATATGAATATTCATAGCTTGTCACACAAGCGCATTTACACATTTCACATAGATGCTCATCCATATATACATGATTATTATTCATGCAAAATATACATTAATTACATTTGATATATTTATTACATAAGGACTGACCATCAAGTGAGATCGATTATACGATGCTAAAACTATTGTTCTTTTGTCTATTACTATAAATAAGGAAAATGTATTTATTGAAGATGCTACTTTAAACACCCATCAGTCCAAATAATCGGACACTCTGATCATCTCACTCGGTATCAATATGCAAAGTTTGTCAAAAGACATTAGACATATTGCAAGCAACTCTAAGGTGAACAAACACTCACTCATGCTCATACAATAAATGGTGGTTCCCACTCAAAGCTAGATCAAATAGCACTCGGATAAATCTTACTCTACCTCTGATCTTTAAAATTTTAGAGAATATCCAACAAGGGAAATTCAGGAATGGAGTCAAGTATATTTGCCACATAGCCGGATAAATCCGAAGATAATTCCAAGACATCCTAGCCAGTATCACACACTATCCTCTATTTTAAAAGCGGTGCAACATTGACCCTTCACCTAAATTACAAATACTTATCTCATAATTCAGATTGGGCAAACCCAAATTTGGTCCTTTAAAACCCACCTTCCATCATTTTAAAAATTTAATATCCCATATTATAAAGCTTAGATTGAAAGGGCTCAGACTCACTACTAGGATCCCAACATCTTACCTTTTACAAAAATACCATTAACGACAAATGCTCAGAAAAATAAACATCTGTAGCAATATTGTCTGGACTTAACATCAATCATTATTCTGACTAGGCAGCTGCCATCAAAAGAGTTACTAAAGTTCATAAACCAAGTAACATTATATGGCAATCAGGTTGCACTTCTAATGCACCAAGACTATATGGCACTTGGGTCGCGCTTCTAATGTACCAAGATTAAGTCCAGCGACTAAAGTTGGCACCCTTAGGTCACTTCTGTAGTACTGAGGTTCCGAGCATATAAGCCTCGCGTCCTTGTACCGAGCACTTAAGCCTCGCACATTAGTCTAGTGACTGAAGCTGGCACCCTCAAGTCGCATCTGTAGTACTGAGGTTTTGAGCATGTAAGCCTCGAGTCCTTGCACTGAGCATATAAGCCTTAAAGTATCTAAGTCTAGCGACTGAAGTTGGCACCCTCAGGTCACTTCTGTAGTATTAAAGTTCCAAGCTCGTAAGCCTCGCGTCCTTGCACCGAGCATCAAAACTCCATTGACAACTGGTTTCGTCATGTTGTTTCCATACTGACGGGTTAATCTTTTACTCCAAAGCATTTTTATTGCAAGTTTTGTTTACTCAAGTCCAGCTGGCACTTCAAACAATGTTCTTATATGATGATTTCAAGACTCGGTACCGAGCTTTATCTTTTCTTGTGACTGAGTCTGGCCTCCTCAGTTCACCCTTCTATATCAGATGCAATTACTCAAGCAGTCTCTCTCTCCAAGCAGATACAATGACATTTTCCATCATCTTATGGACTCGGATACATCGGACATAAATATCCAAACAGACTTTTAGGAGGGACTCTTGATAACCCATATTAATATCCTATTATAATAAGGGATATATTCCCCCAAAGAGGAGGATTACTTAAATAAGAGGAAAACTCAATAAGGAAGTCTATTTCAATTAGGAAGACTACTCTACAAAGGAAGTCTCCTCCTCTCCTAAATAGGGCAATCCTACAAGACTAAGGAATCATATTCCTAAGAGGTTTGAGTAATATCTTCTCCTATAAATACATCTCATGACATCTCATGTCATTTATGTTCTCATTATACAACAACATCAAGACATCATTCCATCACCTCATCATCACAAACAATCATCCTCTACTCCTTTATTCTTTATTCTCTACTCTATTATGTCTATTTGCTTTATTATATTTTTTTCTCATACCATTACTGACTTAAGCTTCAGAGTGTTTATGGGGAAAACCCCACCCCTTTACCCGTTCTCCTCGTCGATGCAGGTTCCACGAGCAGAAATATCAATTTGGAGTTATCAAGTATCCGCACTTAGTAATATGAGAAAGGTAGGGGATTACTGTAATTAAAAAACCTTTATAAGCAATTAAAAAAGAACCTAAAAAGGAACTTTGCATATTGAGAATGTGGCTAGCTATAAATTAGAATGATCTTTCCTTACTTTTATTTTTCTCTAAAATTAATAGTTTATTTTCATGAATTCAATAAGAAAGTTTTCTTTCCATATGGTAATTTTTATATCTTTGACCTCAGTTTATTGCTTTAGTTTATGAATTATTAAGTTTTGTATTAATCAAAGATTAAAGCAGTTGTTCAAAAGAAGCTAGCTAATGTTTTTCATTTGTTATATGAATAAGATTTGCTTGAGGACAAGCAAAGGCTCAAGTGTAGGGGAGTTGATAAGTGCTAAAAATGATGGATTTTAAGAACTATAAAGTTGCATTTCATTATTAGAATTATAGGATTTTATCATTTGAAAGCATGATTTAAGGTTATTTGTATTATGAGATAAAATATTAGTCATTTTGTCATTTTATGCATTTTTGGTTTACAATTATACTTTTTACAATGCTTTTTGTATTGATTTTATAAGTTCCATATTGGTTAGAACTTATTTTGGGAATGAAGCAATGAGGACTTAAAGCTAGGAGCTAATCTAACTAATGAAAGGGCAAAGAATTAAAGCAAATAAAAGAGGGGTTAATTCAACCTCTAAGATTCGGTAAAGCTTTTAACATCTTTAGAGTCTTACAATGAGAAAGAGTTCATTTAGACAATTCAAGTAGACATATTAAGATTTCTGAATTAAGCTAACTTGTCAAAATCTAAGTTCATTTAGGTTTTAAAATCATGAGTTGAAGTCAGCATATGTAGCTTTCGTTTTAAAGTTGCATAACTCTTAGTATTTAAGCAATATCTTGAGCTACAAAGATCCAATTGAGGTGATTCAAAGTGATACTGAAATCTTAGACAAATATATACAAATTTCTTGAAGGAAGATTTGGCTTATTCAATAATCTTAAAGGACTAAAGGCTCAGGTCACATGGCTGTGCGCCTAGGTGTGCATGGCCATGCCTGGTTAGGGTGATTTGAGAAGAATATAGGTTCATGGTCGTGCAAGAAATGTACATAGCCATGTGACCTATAAATGACTTTGGAAATTTGAAAATTTAATTGACGATTTAAGTGGATTTGATTGTTTTCAAATGGAAACAACTTAAAGAGGCTGAAGACTAAGATTTTAAAAAAGGGAGCCACCAAAGAAATAATACATATTCTCTTTATTTTTAATTTTTACATCATTTTCAAAGAATCAAAACTAGAATTCTTGAATTATTTTCATTTGATTAGAATATGGTTATTTAAAGGTTGAAGAGAGGAGGCTTGCATTTAAGGGGGTTTTTTCTTATTTTGTTTTGTTTTGTTATTTCAATTTTAATTCAGTAATAATAATTTTCTTTTCTCTTTATTCATCATCTCCTATTCTTCATAATATGTGTGGCTAGATTTTCTAGTTAGGGTTCTTGAATCAATTCAACCATGTGATCAATATGATTTACTCTAAGTTAACAAACATAGTTTATTGATTATTGCTTTGGTTAATGTCTTTAATGGATTGGCCACCCTTTGTTTGAATCTAGAAAATGAGACTTAATTGAGAGATAGGTTTCATTAAGAAAACAAACAACAACCAATTAATTATCTATTTAGCTGAGAGACATTTAGATGGTTAATAATGTTAAAGAGCTGAGGAGCTTTAGATTGAATATGATGAAACACTTAGTAAGTGAGAGCTGTAAAACAAAATTATTTGTATTCAATTAATCATAAGTTTATTTAAGAGGAAGATCTATGATTCTCAAGATTGCCTGCACAATGAACTATGGTCTAAATTAACTTAGAGATTATTTGCATCTTTAAAAGGTTGAATTGAGTTTAAGAACCCTAGCATTTTCTTGAATTGTGATTCTTTACATTAGCTTTCAATTATTTAATTTATTTTATTTCAAAAATCATTTTTCGTTGTTTAAAAAAAACAAACATATTGAGTAATATAATATTCAATTTGCAGTCTCTATGGGATCAATATTTTTACTATTTGAACGACTTCATATACTTGCAGATTATGCATCACTCTTATTTCTGCAATTAGGTTAGTACTGAATGGAAAGTAAGTGATTAAATGCCCCAAATAGATCCAATAATTTGATAAACTTTCGTTATGAAAAAAAAGTTGTTGTTCATTTCTTCTAAAAGAATGTGAAAAATTAATTAAAGAAAAACTTTTGGACCTTTTGGTCCCTACATTAGCTATAAAAATATTGTTATTGCTACATATAACGTTCTTTTGTAGCTAAAAGGATATTATTGAATAAAGCTTGTGTTTAAGCTACAAATCCTACATTGTAATCATAAACTAATTTTGATTTATCTCTAATTTATTTTGGCAATAAGTCCAAGTAATGGATTAGAAATTTTACTGCATCATATGGAAAGACAGAAGATAATAACCAAATTACGTATCTTGACCAAAACCTATTGCTTGCTTTTCTCTTTTCTTAATTCTTCTGCTGAAAACATATTTAAAAAAGGTATAAGCTTTCACAGTGCATCAAAAATTAAGGCACAATGGTTACCTTTTAATAGTGACGTACCACATTTTATGCTATAAAAATTATTATGACGTTTAGCTATGGTATCCATTTTGACCTTAACTTATCAAGGCTACGTGCGCAACTTGCCCCATTACATACTTTATTATCTTACCTTTTAAAATAATAAATGAAAAAATATATTTTAGATCAATTAATAGGTAAAATAAATACGACATAGGTATATGTTTCATGAGTGATAAATAAAAGCATCATGCGATAAGTGAGAACCTCTAGTTCAATATTATATGAACCATTCGTTGATGTTTGAGATATATATTCAAATTATTTGTTCAAAGTTTCACAGTGTAATTATTTCTATATTGATTTCTTAGATAAAATCTTATTTATCTCGCAACTCATACATATAATATATACTCATACATATATATATATATATATATATATATATATATATAAGTATGAAAGTGAAATTGCAATTCAACGGGCTAGTGGTACTGCTGCACCATTGAAACCTTTGTATACTGCTTCTCCTTTCGCTAAATACTTCAGTGTATGTGCTTGAAATTGTGGTCCATGCGCGATATATTCTACCATTTTATCATGACAATCTTTTTCCATCTTAATGAGTTTCAGTGCAATAAAAATTAGTAAGGACACTATTCTCAAACGCCGATTTAAAAGTCACTTTCACAACGTGTCAGAAATTAAGACTTTTATGTACTGTATTAATTTTGATATTAACTTATCAAGGCTGCGTGAACAACTTGCCCCATTATATACTTTGTTATCTTACCTTTTTAAATATTGAATGAAAAAAAAAATTTAGATCAATTAATAGGTAAAATAAATACTATGTTGGTATATATTTCATGAGTGATAAAAATCCTCATGCAATAAGTAAGAACCTCTAGTTCAATATTATATGAAGCATTCGTTGATGTTTGTGAAATATATTCAAAATATTTGTTCAAAATTTAACGGTGTAATTATTTCTATATTGATTTTTCATACAAAACCTTATTTTTCTCACAACTCATACAGATAAAATATATATCTGACAAAGCATGAAAGTGAAATTGCAGTTCAATGGGTTGGTGGTACTACTACACCATTGCAATCTTTGTATATTGCTTCTCCTTTTGTTAAGTACACGAGTATATGTGCTTGAGATTGTGGTCCATGGGCGATATATTCTACCATTTTATCATGACAGTCTTTTCCCATCCGAATGAGTTCAGTGCAACATAAACCAGTGGGACACTATTTTCGAACACTGATTTAAAAATCGCTTTTTCACAGTTTGGTGTAATGCGTTTGACATAGTCATCCAAATATTTAAGTAGTCCAGGATATGGCTCTTGTGATAGAGTTGCTGTGCTGAAGTCCAAAGCATAGACAAGTGGTGTCATGCTAATAATTGTAAAACTAGCTTGGAGCAAAACTACCGAACCAAAAATCTTTTCGAACCTTGCCGTTTTGTAATATTGTCAAAAAAAGCAAATTTACTCTTAGGTAATTGAAGGCGAAGGTGACTGTACTCCAACAACCCTTTTATAGTCATATACAATGGCATGTTATGGTAATTAAATCATAGCATAATTTTTAATGCTTTTTTGTGAATTAATAACATTTAAAAAAAAAAAAAACATTAGCCAGTTTCCATAAATAATATGAAACTTTGAATTTATGTTTTAGGTGTGGTGTTTTATCCTTAATATTTATTCGATGGTAAAAATAACTTCTGTTTTTATATATGAAGTGCATAAATAATGGAGGTTATTTTCCGCTTTGTTTATACCAGTAGTTTCATATCTAGTCTAAAAATGCAACGAACTATGGTCTTCTTAAATTAAAAAAGTGTATATTAATTTTTACATTAATTAAAATTAAAATAAACCACATCGCTATAAATTTGAAGTTGTCACTTTAACTAATTTTTTAGAGAATTTGAATTCATGAAAGAGAATACTTTACATAACACTCAAGGTACACTTGTAAGAGAATTCAAATAGTTACTTTTTCTTTTACAGTTTTATCCTCACTAAAGTTTATCTAACAACCTATGCATGCGCTCAAGCGCATGTGCACGTTTAGTTAACACGTAAAAATTAAATCTTTACACTTATTGACACGTGCACACCCCTCATCAATGTGACTCACACGCCCGTATGCATGTACATGCACTTACACACGTGACACAAGTGTGTGAAAATTTCCTTGCGTCTATAAATAGCACTCTTTACCTCAATTTTAGGGAGGCCTTTTTTGAAAAATTTACCATTACTTTACCAGACTGAAGACTTTGGACTCCCGCTTTCTAAGACATTTAGCACTTTTGCCACTCGTTTCATAGGATTTTAAACTGAGTTCGAATCAAATCTATCCTCATCATTGTCAAAATCAGCTCCAAAGGTAATAACACTTGTATCACACGTGATTTTTACTCAATTCTAATGAGGATAGCTCGAAGATTTAATACACAAAGCTAGTGCTTCAGTCTCTTTGAAAACGAGCTTAGTCAATGGTTTAAGGACCAAACAATCATTTTTGTACGTTTATTTTCTATCTAATTTGCATTTCTTCTCTTCTACTTCAATTCTCTTTTATTTTTATGTCACTAGAAAATTGTGAATTTTTTATGCTTATATGATGAAACTGATAATTTTACTTGCTATTTAAATAATAATTGCTTTATTTTTATTTTATTAAACTGTCATTTTGCATTTTCTAACCCTGAGAATGTGCAATTTAGAAAAACATCATTTTTATAATAAAAATTGCATATTTATAGTTTTCTACAATATTTTCCATTTTCACTATTTAAAAGTCATATTTATGGTAGAAATCACATTTTGACAATAAAATTTGCAATTTTTATTTTAAAACGAAAATTTTATGTGAAAAAGCCTTTTTCACATAAATTTTTATTTCATAAAAAATATCAAATTAATCACTTTTGACATTTTCTCTACATTTTATTGTTAAAATCATATATTCAACATAAATGTTGCATTTTAAAGATAAATTCGGCATTTTCTA
Source organism: Mallotus nudiflorus (assembly GCA_947683625.1). Lineage (NCBI taxonomy): Eukaryota > Viridiplantae > Streptophyta > Magnoliopsida > Malpighiales > Euphorbiaceae > Mallotus > Mallotus nudiflorus. The sequence continues at coordinate 3,213,575 of CANTUR010000184.1, forward strand.
ATATATAAATTGTATTTTGACATAAAAATTACATTTTTACATAAATTGTACATTTTTATCACGTCCTTGCGTAAAGTTTTCTTTCTTATGTAAAAAATCATATTTTCATGAAAAGTTTTCGTTTTTAAATTCAGAAAATTATTTTCTGCATTTTATTTGGAAACCCATATTTTTCATAGAAAGTTTCCATTTTTAAACATAAAAAAAAATCAGTTTTTACATTAAACATCATCATTTCTACACTTTAGTTGCATTTTTCATCATTTCATTATAAAACTGTCATTTTTCATATTCAAAATTGCATCCTTGATGCTAAAATCACATTTTTCATATTTTTGCATAAAAACTGCATTTTTTCATGTACCCACATAAAAAATAATGCTTTTATCAATTTTGCAAAAAATTCACATTATTGTCAATCCTATGCTGAACTAATGATGATTATTTAAATATTGCTTATTCATATAAGCTTTATAGCCATTATCACTTTCAGTGTAAAGTCAACAAGAGTCAAACTCCATTTTGCATTACACATAAATTTGCATTAATTGCATAAAATCGCACTTTTGGGACTAGAAATATCATTTGTGGGTGCCATGATGACAAATATATTGAATTTTAATTATTTTATGTTAGTTTAGTATTTTTATCATTTTCTTGTCATTTAGGATTATTATTTTTTCATTAGCAATCATTTCATATGGTTTCATTATATTTTAAACTAATGGACACAATCAAATGCTTCTATCTACTCTTCTGACTGAGTGAACATTTCCTGCTTATTTGCTATCTATCTGGATGAGTGGATGAAGTGCACATATCTATGCTAACCATTGTTTTGTAGGTGTTTATTAGATCTAGGAGTATATTTACTTTTTTGCACTTTCTCTCTTTCAAATGTATTTACTAGGAAAGTGATGTAAATAATTGTAATTAGTTTCTTTACTTTCTATTCATTATATGTTGGATGTGTATGTGTGTATAAACTATCATTATGAAACTAGGGTAATGTGGTAGCCATATGACGAATATTGTATAATGAGAATAGCAAAAAAGTATATGCAAGCTTATGAACCCGAAATCTCTACTGGGGATGATACTCGTTGAGTAACCTGATATTGTCCCTTACTTTTCTTGAGAAATTGGATGGCAACTCCACAAACATATAAGTCTCTCATTCTCCCGAGATTGAACATTAATCATATCCCATAAATAGAACGGAGTGTCCTTTTCAATAAAGATGACTTCAAAAAGTTTTGGCCACTCATATAAGTACTTGAGGGCAATATTTTATCGTGACAATCGTTTATAATCCTAATAAGTTCAGTGCAACAAAAACTAGTAGGCACATCATTCTCAAACACCAATTTGAAAATTTATTTTCCATAGTGTGGTGTAATATGTTTACCACAGTTGTCCAAATATATTAACAGTCCAAGAAATGGCTCTTGTGATGGAGTTGGTGTGTTGAAGTCAAGAGCATAAGTAACTGATGCCATGTTAATTGTAAATATGGTTGCATACTTCAAGTGAAAGCAAAAGTAGAAAATAAAATGAGGAAATAAAAATAAAGAAGTATTAAAAAAATATATAATCATCATCCATTAATAAAAGATAAGAAAATGTGCAACAATCCATATAAATTTAAATTGTTTAAAAATAGAAAATAAGATTAAGTGTCATTGTCGTCATTTTCATCACTAAGGCTTATATTAGAACTTATGCTTGAGCTCTGCATCCTTATTTGATAAAGCTTGGACTACAACCTCTCAATCTCTTGCTAATAGTACACCTCCTTGTCAATATGTTGATGAACAACCTCTGTATATGCACACTGCATTTTTAACATTGCACACATCAACATTTTGCATATAGGAAATAACTGCATGCATACATGCATAAACAGGTAAGGAAGGAATACTCACCTAGATGTTAAGAGAGTATTGGTCATAGTGGCCAATCAGCCTAGAAGCATGCTAGTAAAGACCTGAATCTCGAATAAGAATGACAAGAAAAAAGCAAGAAAAATCAATCAAATGAGAAAAGATACAGAACAAGATAAAAGCATACATGCGTGATATTTTCTAAGACAAAGGCAATAGGACTCCTATCCATAGGGATTACAAATGTCACCATCTGACCCTGTGGGTAGAAGCTCCTCACAACCCCTTGGGGAATGCCAAAGTCATTACACACAACTCCTGTAGCAATTGGAGTAGTGCTTATGGCAGATACGCCTCCCATCAACCTAGTAGTCCTAAGGAGAGCTCTCTTCTAATGCAGTTAGAAAAGAGAAAATTAACATCAAGAAAAATATCAAAATCAAGAATATTAGAATAAGAAAAAAAAAGGAAAGATTGACATAGCTAAAAAATGAAATTGAAGTAATAATAGCCAGAGCCTACCTCAAAGCCACCATGTCAATTAGTAGAGGGATAACACAACTACTGCAGTTTGGTATGCTTTTGGAAGCTTATTTGATTCTTCTTTTAACTTATCTAATGGATTTTCAAATCTTTTCAAAGTTGCTATAAAGCTTAATTTTTCTTCCTAATTATCTACCCTTTAGAGAGTAGGCATTCATGTTGCAGTCTGGAACTTATGGAATGCTCAAAACATTTTAATCTTTAAAGACTATATTATTCCTATTTCTAGCTCTATTCAAAATATTTGTCAATCCATTAAAAAAGTAGAGGTTTTTAAATCTGGTTATATGCATAACATCCAAGCTGGTTTTCTTATTTTATGGCATCTTCATATGGTTCGTATTCATTGTCAAGTTCCAGTTGCCACTCCTATTATTTGGCTCCACCCTCCCTTTGGTTAGACTAAATTGAATACTAATGGGACTACACTCAAGTCTCCAGGTGTAGCTATTGTTGGTGGAGTTTTTAGGGATTACCAAGGCTATATTATTACTTCATTTATTGCCTTAATTGGTGTTAAGTTTTCCTTTGAGGCAGAGGTGATGGTAATTTCTATTGTAGTCAATAAAGCTTTCAAGCTTAAGCTTTCTCCTATTTGGGTTGAGTTTGATTCCATGTATGTTATAAAATTGACTCAAGCTAGAAGTGTTACAGTACCTTGGTGCATTCAAGCTTTATGGCAACATTGTATTAATTATTTGAGCTTCCTTTAGTTTCATATGAGCCATATTTATAGAGAAGGCATTTAGGATGTGAACAAGTTGGTTTCTCTTGCTCTTTCTTTGCAAATAATCAATGGTGGCCTTCTTATCCTTCTTGTTGTCATAATCTAATGCTTAGAGATGATGTTAGTTTAGAGTATTTGATTATTCATTAATTTGTTCTTCTTTTTTTATATTGCCCTTAGTGGGTTGTATTGGATTAATCATGTTTTACTTCCTTTTTTTTTTTATTAATAAAGGGTTATTTCTTATTACATGATGATAGTGCTAAGGGCGTGCCATCCTAGCTGGGATGCCCAGGTGAACTTCTTGATGCTATAAATGCCAAACTTAAGAAAAAAAAAAGAAACAACACATAATAATTTACATGAGAAACTATAAGATGGGGAAAAACCATGGTCATAAAAGGAAACGATTGCACTATATTGTAAAAGAACATACAAATAAGTGTTAGGGTAGCTAATAATAATCATATCACCTTTATTAACCCCTAAAATAGACATTTATACAATTAGGGTACAAGTGGAGATAAAATAAGTAGAAAAATAGTTTCCCAAATTAAGGTGAACTATACAATGCTTCATACGGTTGTGTCATGCCCGTGCTTTAGGTCTTGCTCATCATTGGACAAAATGGCAAACCATGACACAACATACTACACGGTCATATCTTAGGACATGTCACTCTTTAGATATAATGGTAGACTCCAACATAGTCACTAACATGCCTATCCTCTAGCTTGTGCTCCTTACTTGACAAAACATACTCCTCAACACGGTTGCAAGCATGGCCATGCCACGATCCAAAACCTAAAAGACAACAAATCTCCATTAAATTCACATCAAAAAATCAATAATCTCCACCATTGTGTGAAATTCACATCATAAAATCAATAATCTCCACCATGACATGAATGCCTAAGGTACTAAAATCAGGCTAAAAAAACTTAATAACACACATAACAACATAAAATTCTACCTCTTTTATAAAACTCATAAGGGCACCACTCAACGAGAAACACCAATCAAGTTTAAACAATGCAAAAACCTAGACAAAGGAAGTGACTTGGTCATCATATTAGCAAAATTATCAAGAGTACTGACCTTTGCCATAACAATATCACCTTTAGCTATAATTTTTTGAACAAAGTGACAGTAAACATCAATGTGCTTAGTCCTCTCATGGAACATCTAATCTTTAATAAGGTAAATAGCACTCTGACTATCATAATACAAAGTTATGAGCTTTAAATCATCACAAAGCTCACCAATTAACCTTTTCGACCAAACGGCCTCCTTTATTACTTCAATAATGGCCATGTACTCAGCCTCTATGGTAGATAACACAACTGAAGTTTAGAATGTTGTCTTCCATCTAATTGCATAACCACTAAACCTAATCAATAATCTTCTTTTATCAAGATCACTAATGAAATTTAAGTCCATAAAACCAATAATCCCATCCTTACTTTTCCTAAAATGTAAACATACATCTAAAGAGCTACATAGGTAATGAAGGATCTACTAAATTATTTTTCAATGCTCTTTACCTAGATTAGTCATGTATCTAATAACTAAACTCATGGCATGCAATCAATCTAGACATGTGCAAATCATAACATACATAAAGGAACCTATTATGCTAGAATAAGGAACTTGAGACATATACTCAATCTCATCATCTAACTATGGACTCAATAAAGTTAAAAGCTTAAAATATAAAGCCAATAAAGTATTTACAAGTTTACAACTATGCATAGTAAACCTGCACAATACTTTCTCAATGTATCCCTTATAACTAAAATGCAATGAGTCACTTTCCTATCTTTCACACTCTCCATTGCAAGGATCTTCTTTGTGTTACCTAAATCCTTTATCTTAAACTCGATACTAGCTTGAGCTTTGACCTTTCTAATCTTTTCTTTATCTCTAGCTACAATAAACATATCATTAACATATAGAAGAAGATGCACAAAAGACCCATCATGGTTCTTCTAACACAACTGTTATAGTTGTAATATCTAAACCAATAAGAAATCATAAAAGCATCAAACCTCGTGTATCACTACTTTAGAGATTGCTTCAATTTATAAAGAGAATTCTTCAATAAACACACGGTCTCCCTTACCTAAAGGAATAAAACCTCTAGCTACTGTATGTAGATGTTCTCCTCAAGCTCTTCATATTAGAATGTCATTTTCACATTCAATTTCTCAAGCTCAAAATCATGCATGACAATAATACTAAGCAAAGCTCAACTAGAGCCATGTTTTACAATAGGAGAAAACACATCAGTAAAGTAGACACTTGGTACTTGACTATAGCACTTAACAAGTCTAGCTTTGTATCTTACAACATCAATGTCCGGTATGCCTTCTTTCCTATTAAACACCCACTTTCACTGAATGACTTTCTTACCTTTGGGTAAATTTACTAACTCTTATGTGCCATTCTTATGTAAAGACTCCATCTCCTTATGCATGGCAATCAACCACTTTTCTGAATCCATATAATTTAATACGTCTTTATAGATAGATAGTTCCTCACCAACTTCAATATCTTCAGCCACATTCAATGCATAAGCCACCATATTTGCTTTATCATCATTAGTACCTCTAAAATCTCATTTAATGTAGCTTTTGGTGTAGATTTCATCCTAATCTGAAATTCTACCTTCATATTTATATTATACTGCTGCACAAACTCATCATAAATGTCTCTAGTTTATGAGTTACATAACATAGAAGTTTCATCAAATATCATATTATGACTAACAATAACCTTTTTTAACTTAAGACACTAAAGCTTATAACTCTTAACACTAGAAATATACCCTAGAAAGACACACTAGACCTAGGTTCCAATTTATCATTATAAACATGAGCATAAGCAGGACAACTAAATAGTTTAAAGTTGGCATAGCCAACAAGAGTACTATACAATACCTCTTTTGGAGTTTTCTTGTTAATTACAGTTGAGGGAGAATGGTTAATAAGAAAATAGGTTATAATAGTAGCTTTAACACAAAACAACTTCGGTAACCCATAATTTAAAAGCAAGCACCAACATTAATGTCCTATTCATGCGTTCAGCCATGCCATTTTACTATGGAATACCTAAAACTATTAAATATTGAATAATCCCTTCAGACTTACAAAATGAGTTAAACGCACTTAAATAAAACTTTAAACTATTGTTAGTGTGGAGACACTTCACTTGCTTCCTAGTCTGTTTCTCAATCATGGTCTACCACTGCTTGAATGTAGGAAACACCTTACACTTATGCTTGAAAAAGAACACCTAAACATTCCTTAAGAAATCATTAATGACTGTCAACATATAACTTGCACTACCCTTAGTAAGAACTTTTTATAGCCCTTAAAGGTTTAAATGAACATAGTTAAATGTCCCTTTAGTGTTGTGAATGCCCTTACTGAAACTCAGGCTTATATATTTTCCAAACACGTAGTGCTTATAAAAATCCAATTTCCCAATTTGACCATCTATCGGCCCTCTTTTACTCAACTTCACCAAGCCATTCTCACTTATATTGTCACACCTCATCTTATGTTACCTGAGATGGACATTTAAAACCAACCATTTAGTAAACCATTTAACATAGTCAAATTATGTTATAATTATAACTACATACTAATAGAACTGAAAATAATATCTTGGGAAGGTTTGTTGAAATTTAGGAAATAAGAACTTTTGTAATTGATATGTTTATGAATAACAACTATAGTATAAGATAATTGAGTACTTTAGGAAATCATGCCTTTATATTATATTGATATTAATAGTTATACGATGAAAACATGGTAATAAACATTATTAAATCAATATGAAACATATTTATAAATAGTTGCTTTTACACATATAGTGCAACCACCATTCATTTAACTACAAGATGCTTTCATTTATAATGCATAATAAAAAAAGGTTAAAAAAATAAAATATAAGGCTTCTCAAATAAAGATGTTGGCCAACCTTACTATCAAACTTCTATTTACACTCACTCAGCTTAGGCCACTCTCTAACAAGCCCTACTATCTGAAAAGTTTAAAAAATAAAGTAAAATGAGTACAAAAATACTCAATGAATAGATGTTACAAGAAAAAAAAATTTGGTTAAACCAAACACAATAAACGTCTCAAATCATCATACTAAAGTGATTAAAATCAATTTATAATTCACTTTAATTATTAAGGCCATTATTGCCTTCAAACTTATGCAAAGCTCAAGTGAATAAAACACAGGCTTTTGCAAATATCAAAACAACATTTCTTATGTATTAACCATCCCTAAATAAGCATCACAACATGGAAATAACATACAAGACAATACAAAATCAATCTCTAGGCACACTTTAAGGCTAACCCTTTGACTACATTAGCACAAAATGACCCTTCTCCCTTCAAAGTCCTTCAATCAAGTGCCCTGTTGTTTATTGCACGATAGTAACCAAAACAATCTTAAATGTGCGTATAACATCTTAGTGCATTCACATAACTCATATATGGTGATAATACACAAAAAAATACCAATTCCATCAAATAGACAGTCAAAATATTGTTAACAACTTTGCAGTTTGACAAGCATTCAAAATCCATATATTCCTCACCAAGATTCTAAATAATAAAACTAAGTTGAATATAAATTCAATGTATTCATCAAGTAACTTAAATAATCTTAAATCAATTAGCAAACCAAAGACATAGAGTATCAATCATTTAACTTGTGAATTCATAAACATTGTTGTTTCAAATTTTAAATCTTAAACAAGTAAATCAATTTATAACTAACATGATTTAGAACAATTTCAATACTTCTATTCATATTCATAAACCAACATTTAAAGGCACATTTTATTGCTAATATAAATAGAGTTAAAGGGCTTGAACATCTACTGACCACAATAGCCTACAAAACACACCAAATTGATTTAAAATTGCTTATTTTGAACCACCAACTTCCTTGCATTTTCTAGCACCTAAAGCACAAAATTTATTTAGAAATAATTAACATAATGATCCTACATACTGGTGTAACCATGCCGCCACCATACGGTATGCATAAAATGCAACTAAACTTAATTTTACAAATCAAATTCATAGTCTTTAAAAGGGCTATTTTTATACCCAACTTTGCAAAATTGCTCAGACCTGTAGAAATGGAAATTGAAGCTCAAATTTGAATAACTCTTAGATTTATATTTCTACTAAATTCTATAAACATTTCACTTCATTTGGAATTTAAGGGAGATATGGATAGCTAAACACAGCCAGCTTAGTTTACATTGATAGAATGAGAAATAAAATGTTTTCTCTTTTTATACTAACAAGGAGACTGAATCATATCGAATATAAAGAGGAAAATTTTTAGATAACTCATCAAAGTTTCCATATCATAAAAAACACTCAATTTAGAGGTTCCTAGCTCAAGAAATGACAAAAGCAATATGATTGATAAACTAGAATTAGGAAACCCGAGAACAACAACTTATAAACCTTAGATTAAATCAACCAAAACAATTAAAATTATTTACCAATTCAATCAATAAAGCCTCATAGAAGATGATTAATGAACTGAAATTGATTTAGACTTCTTGATTCAACTTTTAAAAGATCAGCTCCCTTAAAAGAATTAAGTAGTTTTCTAGCTTCTTTTCTTCTTTTCTCAAATAAATCTCCTTTCTCCTTTATTTTATTTTATTTTATTTTATTTTCTTTACATATATGGCTATACACTTAAATGATAATGAATTTTTCCTTTAAAGAAAAATAAAGGAGATTTCTATAATTCATTTAGGACAATTAAAAGGTAAAATACCCTTTTGGCCCTTAATGAAAAGCTCAAGTTACCTATTAAGCCTCAAACTTTCAATTATCCATTCTAGGACATTTATTTGTTTCAGTTGAATCTAAATCATCCTAAAATTTTTAATTCTCACTCTTCAGTTCATTTTTAATTATAATCCTTATTTTCATATAATTTCATTCATTTTGAGTGTCATCAAAAGTTAAAAATTCTTACTCCTTAATTGAGTATAAGTCATGGCTTAACCTGATACATTAGTTTAACTATATATATTGGAAGAGTCCTATAGGGGGGTGAATAGAACTATCAAAAAATAATTGGAAATTAAAAGAATTATTTACAAAAATTGAAAGGATGTTAAGAAGGAAGAATGAAGAACACAAAGATTTAAGGAGTTTGGATTCAACGACAATCCTACGTCTCCACCTAACTTATCCCCAAGTTAGGATTTTCAATCACCTACAATCTTATTTACAAGATTAAGATTGCATAAGAGTTTTATGGTTCACTCTTACAACCTTACAACTTGAGTTTTCTAGGCTTACTCAAAAACCAATATATAAGTGTTTTCAAAGCTCACACTAAAACTAAAATATCAAGTGTTTTAATGGCTAAACACTTAAACCAAATCCTTTAGAATAGAATCTCACTTCCTATTTTCTAAACCTAAAAAATAAAAGAATAATAATTTCTATTATAACACTCACCAACTCTCATAAGAGTTTACAATAACAAAAGTGAATTTTGAAAGAAGTTTAAAGAGCTTAATTGATTGCTTGAATGTGTAAAATGAAAGAATAATTTTCTTAACCTCAAAAAAATCTTCAAAGGTCATATTTATACTTGAGCAATCCAATTATAGTTATTGAAAGCAATGATTTCATTCCCAACATAATCCAAGTTCATTTTAATGAAAATTTTGACTTTTAAGCTGAATTTAGGTCTCGATCAGGATATCATCAGTCCCAATCAAGACTATCACCATATAGCCATTACTAGTCATTACCTTTGAAATCCAGCCTTGATCCTGATTGGGATATGCAATGTCCTGATCGAGACATTTAGTCCCGAGGAATGTCCTAGTCGGAACATAAGATTAGGATGGGTTCTGCCCCTTTTACCAAATTTTACTCATTCTTGCTCAGGACTACTTTGGTCCTGATGGGGACTTTAACCAAAATTGCAACTTCTTATGCAATTTAGTCCCTGTGATAAGTCTAGTCAAGATAGTACTTGCAATAGCTTTCCAGAATCATTTTTCTTCAATATTTTATTATTATTTTGACTTCCAAAATGTCCCTAACTTATACACACTTGAAACAAATACATTAGTTACTTAAAATTAAATTTGTTAAGATCAAAATCAAGATTGCTTAACTTGTTAAGGTTAACAATCTCCCCCTTTTTGATTTTGACAAATTTATTTTGAGTTTAATAAAAAATATCATGTGAAGTGTGTAAACAATTTATAATAATGAATATATGAAATGAGAACAAATATATTTCTTTATTTCTCCCCCTATGTCTATGGACATGATAAGAAATGTAAATATTATTTCTAAATGACATATAATATATCATGACAAGAGTTATGATTTTTTAAGACATAAGAGGAATGTTTTAGAATGTGAAGGAAATAATTTCAAACATATGCAATGCATCACAAAATTGTACATACATGATTTAATTATAGCTTAGCTAGTCAATTAATCATGTGGCACTTAGCATATTACAATAATAAAAAATTTATTCTATCTCCCCCTTTGTTAGACAATAAAGGAAACAAAGGACCATAAACCAAAACAATATGAAAGCAAAGATATTAAAAATATTTATGAAATAAATATGTCATTTATTTAATGTTCTTAAAATTTTTGATATTAAGGACACACTATTACATAATTATGCCACTTATATAAACATATGTTAAATATAATAATTAACTATGTATACATGAAAACTCTTTTTAAAGATGAAAACAATTCCTAAGAGGAATTAATGAAATTTTGCATTAAATAATCATGTTATTATCATGTTTAAACACAAATATTAAACTCAAAAATATGTTCTTCCCCTTTGTTAAAAGTCAAAAAGAAATTTAAATGACTTTAAAGACTAAAATTGAGAAAGGAGAAATTGCATTAATTAATAAAGAGATGCAGTACAAGGATAAAATGCTAAAAATAAACTTCAAATAAACAAATCATAAACTAAGATAGAATGAGCCTAACATAAATACTAATAAATAGAGGATCATATACCAAAAAATAAACCAAAAGAAAACTAAAATAAAAATGAACGAAAATACAAATAAAAGCTATGCTTGAGGAGGGAAAGGAGAAGGAGGATAGTTGTATGTGTAGCCTTATCACTCATAGACGTGATGAACATCATGTTGAAGATGAGAGATATTTTCATCAACTTGAATGAAGTGTGTGTTGAAATTAGATTTAATTTCATCAAAATGAGCATTAATATTGGTTTCCATGAGAGACATTTGCTTAAAAATTTGTCCTACCCATGAAGGTTCATCTTCTTGAGCTTGAGCACTCGAGGTCCTTCATTCCTTATTTTTTTCTTAGAGGATCAACTTGTGGTGTAGGAGCTTGTTCTTCTTCCCCTTGTCCCTCTTGTTCTTCTAATTCTTAAAACATAACTTCGATATTTTCACTAGCACTAAGGTCATGTTTCCAAACCTAAACTCCATTGATAAAGGTAAATTATTTAGAATTTTAAATAAAAGTAGCATCAAGAAAAAAAAGGTTTAGTAGAAGGAAGAGAATCAAGATTAACATTAAAGAATTGAGCTAATTTTATAATAATCCCACCAAAGCAAATAACATCGATTTGATTATTGCTAATTAACCAAATTCTCCATTGTAAAAATCTTTCTAAAGCAATATTCTCATTATTTTGAAGATAATAAAGTATAAAGAGGTCATCATGAGATATTGCTTTATTGGAAAGAGCTCTAACATTAATTGAATAGGTAAGGAAGTGATGAACATACTAAAGAGATTTAGATTTAATAAAGGAGGCTTTGGTGTTTCTAGTGAAGAATAAGGGTGCATTAGGAGCCTAGATGTGAGTCCAATATGAAAAAGCAATCCAATGGGGATCCATTTGAATTTGTCCCTCTTTTGAGAACCCAAAAAGAGTAGCAAAGTCATAAAGCAATCTTCCCCCCTAAATTTAAATCTCATAGAAAAATAAGGGCTTTCATTATCAAATTTTATAGAGTGAAGAGTACAAGTGTTGGGATTCGTGATACAAACGCAGCGAAAAAATTAAAATTTTATCATGTTCCCAAGCCTGGATCCATGTAATTCGACTACTTGATTAAATCTAGGGTTTTAAAATCTTACCAAAAAGTAGAAGAGGCAAGATTCTCTGGAAGAATGAGAGGAGGTTCACACCGGTGACACCTTACCTCGAGCTTTTTTTTGGCTTGGTTGTTCGAATCAAGACGTCTCCAAAAGGATGCATCCTCTATAGGTATCCACACGAACAACCCTTCACAAAATGAATTTGAGTGTGTGTGCTAGCAACCTCCTTGACTGTCTCACAAATCAAGAACAAAAGGAAAAACTCTGTCTTTGTTTTCTAAAAGGAAAGAAGACGAATTTGGAGGCAGGAAAAACAAGTGTGTGAAACCCTAGAGAATATAACATATTTATAGACTCCAAATTAGGGTTTCACTTAGCAATGACCTTTTGGTAATTTTCCATTTATTATATTCTGATTTTGTTTAAAAACAAATCAAAAATAATATCTTATTTATTTATTTAAAATAACATTTATCTTAAAAAAATAAACAAATAAATAAATAAATAAAACACTTTAATTATTTATTTCCACAGAGTTTATTTTGGGCTTATTAAACCCATATCCGTTTTGGGCTTGTTCTAAGTGTGTGACCCTATAGGTTCATATAACATTGGCAATGGGCCTAAATCTCTATTTAGGCCTACAAGTCATAAGTGGCCTCTAGCAAGACATTATGACTACCCAAGTCATGTGAAGTCAATAATCCGACATAACCTAATTACAGTGAATTTTATTGTCCCTTTATCACATGATATCTTAATTGAACATAAGGCATAGAATGTCATCCTTATATAGTTTAATGACTTGATTCCAAGTAGACTGAAAATGATAACTCTTTATCAATTCATTTCAGTATGGCCATGCATTTTCCTTCAGTCTATCTCATCAAGGGGCCTTTAGATATCTTTCTCATATTAATGAGGGATAAATTCCTTCTAAATCACTCACATTCCTCACATAACTAATTTTATATCCAACAACATCCTTTTAATTTTTCGGTTAAAGACAATGTTAGAATGTGTCAAAACATAAAATAGCTATGTAGAAATCCATGATGATTTCAAGGTCAAAGGACCGAAATAAAATTACTGTGATAAAAAATACTTATGACAATAATCTATGTAGTATTCTCATAGTGGGTCAATCCAGTACATGATCTCTCATCATGTACCTATGAGTTGACTTAATATCTCATATTTATGATTAGTAAAACATAACCATCAATCAACATCATACTAGCCTTAATACTTTAATATTCATATAATGAATAAATGGCTAGGGATAATTAGAATAGAACTCTTATTTTAATCTAAGGGTTTTACTATCAAGTCACATACTTGATGGCCTTAGTAAGAATTAGCCATTCATGTAATTATCATAAAATCAAATGATAATATAATACCTCTTTATTAACAAAATAAGAAAGTCAATACATAATCACAAATGATTGACCTAGTGCATATCACTAACAAAAAAATGAGAGAAATTAAATGACGAGAGTAGGATACAAAGGAAAATGAGAAAAAGAAAAATAAAAAATCCTAACTTGAAGTAAAAGTTCTTTAACTTCATCAAAACAACTAATGGATTTGAGAGTTTCTTCATGCATGAATCGTGAAGGAATGAAAGCCCTTTTTTCAAATAAGGACATCCTCTTCTTGATTTCTAGAGAGGAATAAGAAAAAAGAGAATGAGTCCTCTTTGGTTTGTCTTTCTTTAAAGGAGGAGGAGCTTGAGAAGATGAAATGGCTTTGCTAGGTTTCTTTAGAGTAGAATTTGTGGAGAGAAAAGAGTTATTTTAAGATGAAAAAAATCAATTGTGAATAGAGATGTATTTATAGGCATGAGATTAGGGTTGGAACTTATGTGGAATTTGAATTTGAATTGAATAGGAACCTTAAAATTCATTCTTGATTGTGATTGGAGAGTCACAAAGGCAAAACTTTTAAACTTCCTAATCCTATTAGGACCAATGTCTCGATTGGGACATGCTCCTATCCCAATTGGGACATACAGTCTTAAGTGATGTCCCGATTGGGACATTCATTCAGGATTAGTTTTGTGTAAAAACATAGAATTAAATAATCATGTCTTGATTGGGACATGATTTAGTCCCACGCAGGACCAGGGTCCCTTTAAAAAGTTTCAAAAAAAATTACAAATAGGTCCATAATGTTTTCAATTAGGTCCTTTTAACATAAACTTGCATAATTTGGACAAAATTAATGAATTTTGAAGGAAATATATGAGTAAATGAGTTAGACTCATTTTAGGAAATATTTTATTTTACTAAAATAAATAATTAATTTAATGAAAAATTCATAAATTAATTATTAAATTTGTAAAATAGGAAGAATAATAAAAAGAATTAATTATGCATGTATCATATACCAAGTATCAATGGATAATAAACTTAAGATTCTATCAAAATCAAGACATACTAGAACCATCAATCATGCTAAGTTCATGTTTAATAAAGTTCAATCTTTCTTCATTAAGAGGTTTTGTGAAGATGTTAGCTAGTTGATTATTTGTATTAACAAAATCAAGTATGATATTACCAAGTTGAACATGAGCACGTAAGAAATGATGTCTAATGTCTATATGCTTAGTTCTAGAATGTTGAATGGGATTCTTGCTAAGGTTAATAACACTTGTATTGTCATATTTAATGGGAATATGATCAATTTTTATACCATAGTCCATCAATTGTTGTTTTTGCCATAAGACTTGTGAATAATAAAATATATTTAGATTCTACAGTAGACAAGGAAATCGAAACTTATTTCTTGCTAAACCAAGAAACTAAACATTGTCCTAAAAATTGACAAGTTCTAAAAGTACTCTTTCTATCTAGTAAATTATCAGTAAAGTCTGCATCTGAATAACTAATCTAGTCAAAGGAAGAGCTTATAGGACACCAAAGTCCTAAATGCATTATACCATAAAAATATTTGAAAATTATTTTGATAGCATTCAAATGAGTTTCCTTAGGACTAGATTGAAATGTAGCATATAGGCAAGTAGCAAACATAATATTGGGTCTACTAGTAGTTAAGGAAAGAAGGGATCTGATCATACCTTTAAATCGCTTTTCATCAACCAGTTTGCCATTCTTATCCTTGTTGAGTTTAGTTATGGTACTCATTAGAGTTTTGCTTGTTTTAGTTCCATCCATTCCAAACTTCTTAAGGATATCTCTTGCGTATTTGGTTTGATTGATGAAAATCCCATCTTTACATTGCTTAATTTGAAGTCTAAGAAAGAACTTGAGTTCTCCCATCATACTTATCTCAAATTCTCCTTGCATTAATTTTGAGAATTCCTTACACAAGCAATGGTTAGTAGCACCAAAAATAATGTCATCAACATAAATTTGCACAATTAATAAATCATGTTTGAATTTCTTTATAAAAAGAGTTATCTCAACCTTTCCTTTAGAGAAACCTTTCTCTATTAAAAAGTTACTCAATCTTTCACACCAAGCTCTTTGAGCTTGTTTCAATATATATAATGCTTTTGAAATTTAAACACATGATTTGGAGAGTCAAAATTTTCAAAACCCAAAGGTTGTTCAATATATACCTCTACTTCAATAAAACCATTTAAAAATGCACTTTTAACATCCATTTAACAAAGTTTAAAATCCATATATGATGTAAATGCAAGTAGCATCCTAATAGCTTCTAACCTTGCAACAGGGGCAAATGTTTATTCATAATTAATGTCTTTCTCTTGATTATAACCTTTAGCTACTAGTATAGATTTATTCCGAGTTATGACACCTTGTTCATTCATCTTATTTGTAATAATCCATTTTGTACCTATAACAGGATAATGTTTAGGTCTAAGAACCAAGGTCCAAACCTTGATTCTCTCAAATTGATTTAACTCTTCTTATATATCAAGGACCTAAATTTCATCACATAAAGCATCATCAACATTTTTGGGTTCCATTTGAGAAATAAAGGCTAAATTAATAATAGACTTAAATTTTAATTTAGTAGTTACCCTTTTTATAGTGTCACCTATGATGAGATCTTAAGGATAAGCTTTCTTGAATTGTCAATCCTTTAGAAGTTCATCATTCAAGATAGGTTGAGATGTCTCTTCAATATCCTCCTTACTTGGACCTTCAAGTTCTAAAGACTTACTAGCATTTTCTTCTTGAGTTTTCATAATCTCATTTTCACCTACAAGATCATCAACACTACAAACATCCTTTCTAGGATTAAGTGAGTTTGATTTATCAAATACAACATGCATTAACTCTTCAACTACTAGAGTTCTTTTATTAAAAACTCTATATTCTTTACTAGAAATAGAGTAGCCTAGGAAAATTCCTTCATCGGCTTTGGAATCAAATTTCCTAAGATTATTCTTGGTGTTTAATATAAAGCACTTGCATCCAAATACTCTTAGATATGAGATTTTAGGTTTTCTAGTGTTCCATAGCTCATAAGATGTTTTATTTAAAATTGGTCTTTTGAAAACTCGATTTGAAATATAACAAGATGTGCTAATGGATTCCACTTAAAAGTATACAGTCAAATTATACTCACGAAGCATTATTCTAGCCATTGTCACAAGAGTTCTATTTTTCCTTTCAACTACCCCATTTTGTTGAGGAGTTCTAGGAGATGAAAATGTATGAGAAATACCATTTTCATTGCAATGGATTTTGAAAAATTCATTTTCAAATTCGGTTCTATGATCACTTCTAATAGAAGAAGTACAAAAACCTTTTTCTTTTTTAACTCTTTTTGTAAAGTTTTAAAAGGCCTTAAAAGCATCATTCTTATAAGAAAGAAAACATACCTAAGTAAATCTAGAGTAATCATCAACCAATACATATATATAGTGCATTCCATTGAGGCTAGCAACTCTAGTTAATCCAAACAAATCCATATGTATAAGAAAGTGGTATATAAGTAAACACTACATTTTTTAGCTTGAATGAGGACTTGGATTGTTTTCTTTATTGACAAGCATCATAAGGTTTATCCTTAGTGAATTTAAGCTTAGGTAAACCAATCACAAGTTCATGTTTACAAAGATCATTTAAAAGGTTAAAATTTGTATGTCCTAACCTTCTATGCCATGTCCATGTGTCATGGGAAATAGACATTAAGTATTTGATGTCTTTGCTATCAATTTTTTTCGAATCAATGACATAAACATTGTCTAATCTTTCACCACTAAAAATAACTTTATTTTCATCAAGACTACTAACAAAGCAATTTCTAGGATAGAAAGTTACTTTTTTTCCCATATCATATAATTAACTTATACTTACCAATTTATGTTTAAGACCATAAAAAAACAACACATGATGTATAGATAAGGATTGAGGATTACCTATTTCTCTAATGCCAATAATTTTTCCTTTTGCATTATCTCTGAATGTATCATGTCCTCTATCCTTAGTATCAAGTTTATTGAATTGCTCCTTATCTCTCGTCATATGCCTTGAACATCCACTATCAAGATACCACTTGATTTTTGTTCTTGTGGATTTCAAGCACACCTACACAAAACAATGTAAGTGTTCTTTTGTACCTAAACCTTTCTTGGTCTAGGTTGATTAGTTTCAAGATAATCCAAAGGAAGTAAATTCATATGTAGTCTTCTATAGAAACATACAATGTTAGTATGGCCTTTAATCATGCAATATGAATATACAAAATTTTCAAATTTATTTCTTCTAAGATGATATGCTTTCCTAGTATGTGCAACATGTCTTTGGTGTTGTGTGTATCTCCTATTATTTTGCGTCATTGGGTGAGACATGCATTGGTAATGGTGATATGTATTTTGATAAGTTTTTGCAATATGTTTATATGCATTGTGTTGTGTAGCATGCCTATTATAATTTTGTCTAGTGTACATATAATCATGTTTAGGTTGAGGTGTTATAGTTTGAGCCTTACCTCTTTATGTTAATGAAGGGTGAGTCTTATAAGACTTTCCCTTATTATTTAACACATGAGATCTTTTAGCTTTAAAAGCTTTAGTCTCTTTTGATTTTGAGGTAGAAGGAGTGGAATCATGTGAAACTTTTACAAAATTAATATATGATGAAGATGATAAAGACATCTCTATGAAATTTTTAAGAGTCAATAATACTATCTAAAGTTTCTTTTCCTCTCTTAAATTTAGCAATGGAATTCTTTAACTCTAAGACCTCCTTAGAAAGCTTATGATTTTCATTATTTTCTTTCTTAAGTTGATCTTCCAAAGAATTAGAAGATTTTGCATCACTAACAAGTTTTTCATTTGATTTAGCAAATTTAGCAAAATTAATTTTTAAATTTTCTAATTCTCTATTTAAGTTACCTAACTCATGCTTATAATGTTTCTTCTTTGATAATAAACTTCTGCATTTAATAAGTAATTTACTCACAATAGAGCTCTTATCATCATCATCATCATCATCATCATCACAATAATAATCACAATCATCAAAGGAAGAATAAGAAGTGGATGGTACCTCATTTTCATTTTCAAGAGCTATGAAGCAAAGATTGGCCACTTCTTATTGTTCCTCTTCCTCTTCAAATTTGGAGGAATCATCCCAAGTTGCTTTGAAGGCCTTATTCTTATCTTTTGCTCCTTTATTCTTGAATTTAAGTTTAGCACACTCACTTCTAATATGTCCCGATTTCTTGCATTTATAGCAAGTAAACTCTTTTGTCATCTTCTTTCCATCTCCTTCAAACTTCTTATTGAAGTCCCTTATTCTTGAGAAGTTTTTCTTTCTCAAGAATTTCTTGAAGTTCCTAATGAGCATGGCAATGTCACCATTTTTATCACTAGAATCTTTGATGTTTTCCTCTTCATTATCTACTTGAAGAGCTTTTAGAGCAATGCTCTTTTTCTTTTCTTCTTTTTCTTTATGTTCTTTACCTTTTTTCTTGATGGTGATCTCATGTGTTAAGAGCTTACCAATGAGCACATCTGTTGATAGAGTGGAGAGGTCTTGAGCTTCCTCAATTGAAGTAACTTGAGATTCCCAATCCTTCTTAAGTAGGATTCTTAGAATCTTGTTGTTTACCTCTTCCTTGGAGAAATGTTTTCCAAGTTTCTTAAGGGTTATAAGGAGAGCATTAAGACAGTTTGTCATCTTTGTGATTGATTCTTGAGGCTTCATTTTAAAGAGTTCATATCCATACATATGAAGTTGAACTTTTTTGCTTCTCACTTGTATGTTTCCCCATAGTGATTTTCTAAGGTCTCCCACATTTCCTTGGCCAACATACAATGTTGTAGCTTGCCTCTTTCTCTTGTCATGGAGGAGACTAGAGTAATCATAGCCTTTTTATTTTAATGATTTTCTTCCTTTTGATCAATGCTCCATTGGTTTCTTGAAAGAGTAGTCACCATACCATCAATTGTAGTTATAGGTGGTTCTGAACCTCTTTAGACAATGTCCTAAAGTTTAATGGAATCACAATCAATATATAATGCCATTTTGAACTTCTAATGTGGCTAGTCACTACCATTAAAGAATGGTCTAAGAGAAGAAATGTTTTGTTATTCACTCCCCATGATCTTATATTCTAGTAATGAAGTACCTATAATTTAAGCTCTGATACCAATTAAAATAATCCTAGAGGGGGGTGAATAGGACTATCAAACAATAATTGGAAATTAAAAGAATTCATTTCAAAAATTGAAAGAATGTTGAGAAGGAAGAATGGAGAACACAAAGATTTAAAGGGTTCACATTCAATAACAATCCTACGTCTCCATCGAACTTATCCCTAAGTTAGGATTTTCAATCACCCATAATCTTATTCATAAGATTGAGATTACATAAGAGTTTTATGGCTCACTCTTACAACTTTACAACTTGATTTTTCTAGATTTACTTAAAAACTAATATACAAGTGTTTTCAAGGCTCACACTAAAACTAAAATATCAAGTATTTTAATGGTTAAACACTTAAAAAAAATCCTTAAGAATAAAATCTCACTTCCTATTTTCTAAACCTAGAAAATAGAAAAATAAGAATGTCTATTCTAACACTCACCAACTCTCACAAGAGTTTACAATAACAAAAGTAAATTTTAAGAGAAGTTTAAAAAGCTTAATCGATTGCTTGAATGTGTAAAATGAATGAATAATTTTCTTAACCTCAAAAAAATCTTCAATGGTCATATTTATATTTGAGCAATCCAATTATAGTTGTTGGAAGCAATGATTTCATTCCCAACATAATCCAAGTTCATTTGAATGAAAACTTAGACATTTGAGCTGAAATTAGTTAGGTCCTGATCGGGATATCATCAGTCTTGATTGGGACTATCACCATATAGCCATTGCCTTTGAAATCCTACCTTGATCCCAATCAGGATATGCATTGTCCTGATCAGGACATTCAGCCCCGAGTAATATCCCAATTGGGACATGAGATCAGGATGGGTTCTACCCCTTTTGCCAAATTTTGCTTATTTTAGTCCTGCTCAGGACTATTTTGGTCTCATCAAGACTTCCACTAAAATTAGAAATTTTTGTGCAATTTAGTCCCTATGATAAGTCTGGTAGAGATAGTACTTGCAATAGCTTTTTGGAATCATTTTTCTTTAATATTTTATTATTATTTTGACTTTCAAAATGTCCCTAACTTATACACACTTGAAACAAATACATTAGTTGCTCAAAATTAAATTTGTTAAGATCAAAATCAAGATTGCTTAACTTGTTAAAGTTAATATATATACTAGCTTATACTTAAATTCTATCAGCATATATGTAAATGCAATGTAAAATGAATGCAAATGTACCTATAATTAGGGTACATGTGTGACACATATAGCCCAGGCATAAATGCCAAAGTATAGTATTATCCAATGCAGAGGTATTGATGGCTACATCACCTATAATGGTTGAACCCTCTAAAATGTACAACTTGACATGCCTCCAAGTCACGAATATGCTGAACACCCTTAATTATTTTGGTGATTTCATCATGCATTTTAATTTTAACCAAACTAATGCCAATAATCTTGTAAGGGGTATTATTCCCTATTAAAACAGTCCCTACATCTCTCGGTTAATTGGACATAAACCATTGCTAATTATGAATCATATAAAATGTGTAAGTAGTGTTCAAAATCTAGTCATTTGTTGAATTGACCCTACTAGTAGCAATAATAAAAAGATCCCATTTATTATCAAAATTTTCTACATCTTCAATAACACTGGCCTCACCACCCTTATTATCACCTCTCTTAGTCATATTTTTCACTTTGAGCACTCCACCTTGACATGACCTCTTTTCTTATAGTAGTAGCACTTTGCAATCTTATTCTTAGACTTTAACCTACCCCTTCTATCATCACTAGTGCTTCTCTCAAATTTTTTGTCATAAATCACAAGACTCTTTGTATAAGTTGTAAGATTAACCACCAATTTTTTAATTCTCTCTACAAAATAAAATATCATACACCTCTTTAAGAGAAATCTTATCATGACTATATAATAAACTATTAACAAAAGTAGCATAGGACAAAGGTAGGGAACAAAGGATAATTAATGCAAAATCCTCATTCTCTATCTTTAGCTTCATGTTTTCCAAGTCAAAAACTATCTCCTTAAAGATAGTTAAATGATCCTTAGGAAATATAACTTGTATAATATGGTGAGAGTGCAAATGCTACTTCAAATGCATTTTACTAATGAGGGTCTTCTTCATCCATAATGAAGTAGTGGTCTTCTCTTTTAATACATCTTGGAAAATAGTATTAGATAGATGCAAATGTATTTGAGCCAAGGCTTTACAATCTCTACGCTGCTTTTCTTCACTCACCCACAAGGTGGGCATATGATTAATCCCTAAAATAGCTTCATCCAAATCCATAAATGTGAGTATGATGCATATCTTTACTTGCCATAGAGAAAATCTTGTGTTACAATCCAAGAGTGGAATGTCATACTCCATCAAAGCAATTATTTAAATTAGAATTCCAAAATTCAAAAGGCCTAACATGATCTTAGCTTTAATACAAGTTTATTGTGTAGCAGAAGTAATCAAACTGCATAAATAAACACTTAAATATAAAGTATAATAGTAAAATCAAGTATAGAAATAACATATAAGAATTTACGTGAAAACCTTAAGATGGGGAAAAACCATGGGCAAAGGAGGAGAAGATTTCATTATATTGAATGTATAAAGGAATCTTAGAGTGGCTAACAATAATAAGATCACCTTTGCCAAACCCTAAAAATAGATATTTATATAATTAGGTTAAAAATGGAGATAAAATAAGGAGAAATAAAATAGCTTTATAAATTGAGGTCATCCACATTATGTATTACACGACCATCTCATGCTTGTGCTTCAGATCGTGCTCATCATTGAACAAAATGGTAGAAAAAGACACAGTCTCAAGTCATGTCACTCTTTGGATTGGATGGCAAACTCCAACACATGCACCAGTATGCCCATACTTTGGCCAATGCTCCTTATTGGACAAAACATACACCTTAACATGGTTGTAAGCATGGTCATCCCATAATCTAGAACCTTAAAGCTTTAGTATCTCTAAGATAGCTTGCATTTATGTGTGCTAAGCTCCACATCACTATCCAATATAGCTATTCACTTTGGAGGAAATAAAATAAAAGAGTGATGAGTATTTTTGTGAGAAAATACTCAGTAAGTGAACATAATGCAAATAACCACATAACTCAATAAACTTCTAATGGATGCTTTGAAGGATAAAAATTTAGAAAAAAAATTATCAATTCAAAAATCAAAAATTAAAAAGGTCCACAAGAAGCAATTGACCATTAATTATCACTTAATGTTAATTTTTGTGTTGCACGTAATATGATTTGTTATATTTTATGTTTCAACTTTTTTTCTTACTTATATTTTATCAAAAGGAGGAACAAAGCCTGGAAAAAAACCAAAACTACACAAAAACAACCTGAGGCCATGCAACCCTTACTCTATTTGCTTGTAGAATTTCATTAAGCTCTCCAAAAGGCACAGAATACTCTTAGGTACCCTTGGCATGATGAAGTGCAGTGTTGGTAAGGAAATCTGCTACTTTATTGCCCTTATGAAATTTATGCTAAATTTAGGTGACCCCAACCTTCTTCATCATAACTCAATTAGTGGATCATATATTTATTACTCATGTTACCATTATTTTATTAATTAATAAGTTGAGCAATATAAATATAAACATCAAAATTTATCTTCATCGAACACATCAATAAATTTTTATATGACTTAGTCATACTTGTCATTTTGACCTCTCGAGCTTATGCTTATTATATAATAAAGTATATATTTAGATATTCTATATAATTTTTAGTGCATGTGAAATTTGGAGCACTACACTATATGTACAATAATTATTAATGTGGTTAACACTATCACCGTATTGAAAATTATCAATTTATTCTTTTTATAATGTGTTCAATGTGGCCTATAGGTTGCAACTACATGATATCAAAATTTAATATCACAACTCTTGTTATAGCTTATTGCATTATTTATGAATATACATTTGTTATGTGCTTGGTGTAGACGGTGGGGTTTAGCGCGCATCTAAGATTTTAGCAACCACGACACTATTTAAGCTCAGGGTTTTAGAGAACACACTAACCATTGTCACAAAGGCATGGCATGGAGATAAGGAGTTGCCACCCAGGCTAATAACTAGAACAAATCATTTTAGTGGTACTTAATTCTCTAAAAGAAAGCTAGCACCATAACCAGGAGATTCTGGGAACATAATACTAACTTCTTTCAGTCTTGTGTTCATTTAGAAGTACTTTATGAATTACTATTTTATTCTCTATTTACACATAATTTTATTAAACCCTACTTAAACATCCATCTAGCCCTAAAGCAAACTAGTCATAAAACTGCATGTAAAAAATGTGTACAAAGTGCATTGTCCCTAGATCTAAACTATGTTAATTTTATTTTAAAGTTTAGCTAATTCTATAGTTTTTTTTACAAGTGAAATTGACTAAAGTTGGTCCTACATGTTAATAAATAAGCCTAATTATATTCATTTTCATTTTAAAAGTGGGCCTAAATCTACAAATTATGAAGTATTTAAATTAGTGGGCTTAATTCTACATGTTTTAATTCTAGATAAAAATGGGCATAAGTCTAAATTAACCTAAATGATTTCTAACCTAATTTTAATTACATGCAACCTAAATTAATCTAAAGCCGCCATTGATTTTACTAGGGTTTTATCAAATGAACCTAATTTACTAATTAATTTTAATAGTGCAGAAAATTAAAGAGTTTCACTATTGCTACTATCGGGGCTATAACAAAATCTACCTAAAAATAACAAATTCAAAAACTAAAAAATAAATTAAATAGAACAAAATAAAAAATACATAAGAATTAAATTGGGACCCTGATTCTTGGTTTTTATTTATGGATTCTCCATGGATTTTCCTTAGTTCAATCATGTGTTCATTATCATAAAAACATGAAACACAGGGAATAAAAAAAATCAAAAAGATTAGAATGAGTGAACAAAAAAATAATGAAAATTAAACAAAAAATACATAAATAATAAAATAAAAATAATAAAATAATATAAAAGGAAGAATTGATAAAAAAGAAAGGAGTAGAAAAAGGATGCTATGCAAATGCTGTTTAAATGCCTCTCAAAATGAGATTTCACCGTCTTGAGAAAATTAACTCTCTATGTTTTCTTGATTTCTGGACCTTGAAAAGAACATTTTTTTAAAAAGGTCTTTTTTTTTCTTTTTTCTTTTTTCTCTTTGTGTTTTTTCAATCAACTTTTTATTGCAGTAGTTTTTAGGGTTTTCTCTTTTTTTTTTCTCTCTTTACGCAGTCTCCCCTTTTTTTCTCTTTCTTTCTTTTTGCCAAACTTTTCTTTTTATATCTCATTCTAACCCTCACCAACCATTTACGTGATCATAGGAGAGGTAGCTCTGATCCTCCCTCTCAAATTAACAGGATAAGAATTTTAATTTCAAAAAATTATATGTGTAAGAGACACGTACTGGACAAATAAATACTAAAATTAATTTATTTATTAAAAATAAATTAAATTTGGACCATTTAGAATTAAAAAAATTGAGAAAATATTTTTTTCTAAAATTTTAGCGCCTCGACATTACAAAATGTTAACCGGCATTATGCACATTTTCAAATATTCCCTTGAAAAATTCAATTTTTTCAATTAAACCCAAAAAACATTAAAATTTAGTCCTTGAAATCATGAAACTTAACATTAGAGGTCAATTATTGACTAAATTTTCATCATAAAGGCTTTCATCACATTCATGCACAAATTCATTCTGAAATTGGGTGCTTACACCCGACATGGCCCTAGAGGTTATGCTTGCACAAAACCAAAGTTAAATACCATAACCATTGATATAACATAACATATCACACTGCTCCCTAGGAGTGAAAAAACACTTCTTGTAATTGCATTTCAAATGTTATGCTCCAAGCATGGTCTTTCATCTCTAATCTCTTTAAGGTGAAAGGCTGTGTCCCGGACACTTCCTACCAATTCACTGAATCCTACCATACCCCCCGACATGGAATTTCTATGTCTTAGTAACATATGTGCTTGTGCTCATAATTTCACTCCTCTTAAAAGTTCATTTGTACCAACATATTGTCATAATAGATATAACTCTATTTATTGCATTTGCACTTATAGAAATTTCACATTCCCATTTGATTTTTCATTCATAAGTTAGTTTCTTCTTGACCCTAAAGTTGTATGTTTACTGCTTTGTCATGGGCATGTTTTCATGTCTTCTTTGCAGAACAATTTTAACATTAATTTTCTTTATAATATTCCATCAACTGTTAATATAAGGCTTAGGTTTAATTTAATCAAATATATATATTTTTTATTTTTATTTAATTTTAAGGAAATTATTCACACTAAATTTTTGACTTATTTAATACAAGGTTAAGTTTTTATTTGATGTAGCATTGTCATTACTAATAATATTTATTTGATTTTATATGTTCATCATAGGAGACTTGGCATTATTTTGATTTGGAGTTTAAACCAAATTCCTTAGTAGGCTATATTTATTTTATTTAAGGTACTTAAATAGTTTCAAAATATACTTTCTCTTTTATTATTATTATTATTATTATTATTATTATTATTATTATTATTATTACTTTAATAATTCAAATTTTTAATATATATATTATATATGAAGCTGTCAGAGTATGTAGACATGTAAATTTTTAGAAATCATTTTTAAACCAATCAAATATTTTAGTTTATTATCTCAATTAAATTATTTTATTGGCCAATCAAATTATATAAAAAATTCCATTAAGATGATGATGATGATGGTGATGATGATGATGATAATAATAATAATAATAATAATAATAATAATAATAATAATAATAATAATAATAATAATAATAATAATAATAATAATAATAATAATAATAATAATAATAATAATAATAATAAATGATAATTATGAAAAATTATTTATTTAAATAATGATGCAAATGAGCCAATCAAAATCAAATTATATCAAAAGTGGTTAAAGTCAATCTTACCACTAGAGTTATGAAAATTCATAACACTTACACTACCTCTATAAATGCCTATAAATAGAGGTGCCTCTAAAGCTTTGAAATAATCATGAAATAAAGTTTTGAAGCTCTGTCATATTCAAGTTTCAAAATCAAGAAAATAAGCATTGAAGCTCTACTAAATTCAAGATTTAAAACTCTCCAAGATCATCAAATGTGTTCTTCAAGTTCTATAAGATCATCAAAGTTATTTTTTAACAAATTCATATTTGATTCAAGATTTAGCTACAAAAGCCCCATGATTCAAGTTCTTTCAAGAATAAGCTACAAAGCCCTTGAATCAAGTTATTTTAAAAACAAGTTATAAAGCATTGTGAGATTCGAATCAAAGGACTCAAATTCTTCGTAATAAGAATTTCATTGAGATTCTGATTAACTTTTTAAGATCAAAGAAGGTCTTAATTTTCTTCTTAATTTTCTTGTATGATCTTTTAAATTGAATTTTCTGTGTAAAGAGAGTACACTAAAAAATTCATTAAAATTCCATTGAGTATATTTTTTAAGTCATTTTTCCATGATTATTAGTCCTATGTGTCTAAATCTGATTACAATTAATTTTATGCCAATTACATTGTGTGGAAAAAAGAAACACCAAAATAATTTATATTTTCATAATTTGCACCCAATAAAAAGTAAAGCTCTTATAGACGGTGGGGTTTAATGTGCTTCTAATATTTTAGCAACCGCGACACTGTTTGAGCTCAGGGCTCTAGAGAACACAATACTATATCACAAAAACATAGCGTGGAGATGAGTCACCACCCAGGGTAATAATTAGGACAAATTGAATGCAGTGGTACTCGATTCTCTAAAAGAAAGCTAACACCACATCTAGGAGATTCTGGATACTGAATACTACTTTCAATCTTATGTTCATTTAGAATTACTTTATGAATTACTAAATTATCCTCTATTTACATGCAATTTCATATAAATCCTTATTTAAACAATTAACCCCAGGAAAAGTAGTCATGAAAAACATGTAAACAATGCATTCATTTAAGTTCATAATCCCTAAGTTAGTCTAATCTACATTGATTTTAATTAAATAGGCTAAATCTATATGTTTTAATTTACAAGTGAGTTTAAAAGCTAATGGGCCTAATTCCTACTTAATTGTAACTAAGTAAATTTAAGTCTATTTATTTTAATTCTAAAAATAGGCCTAAATCTACAAATTATGAAGTATTTAAATTAGTGGGCTTAGTTCTAAATGTTTTAATTCTAAGGTGATCTTAAATTTACAAGTTATGGAAAAGGCTTTAAGTTAATGGGCTATGTTTAATTAATTTCAATTAACCTAGGTGGGCCTATGTCTAAATTAACTTAGTGAGCCTAAATTATTTCTAACCTAAATCTAGTTAATTATGGGCCTAAAGATGCATTTTAATTAACTAAGCCTAAAATTAATAACCTATTAAATTACTTAAGCCAAAAAAATAAGCCTAATTACTAATGAAATGGGCCTAAAAGATTAAATAAGCCTAAAGTTAATTAACTTATTTATAGACCAAAAGAAAAATAAAACAACTAAAATAAAAATGGGCTTAAATTAATTACAACCTAAAAATTCTAAACAAATAAAAAACAGATTTAGTAACAAAAAACCTAATTTAGTTAAAGTGGCTGAAAATAATTAATTAACAAAGAACCCTAATTTTATTCACTTAAATCAAATTCAATTTTAATTAAAAACCCTAATTATGTCTAAGCCATCAATTTTAATTAATTACCCAATTAAAACCCTAATTTTACTAACCAATTAATAAAAATAAAACACACCACATGCATAATTTCATTATCCCACTATTAGGGCTATTACAATAATCTACTAAAAATTAAATTAAAATAATAATACAACCAATAAAAAAAATAAACACAAAGACAACACAAAAAAAATAAATAAAGAATCTAAAAGCTATGTAAAATTTTACAAGGTTTTAATCCATGATATTCCATGGATCTTCATTAGTTTTGTTCTCTACAATGAATTCATCATGTAACTCCATCTATAATCACAAACACAAACACACAAAACAAATAAACAATGATTAGTAATTAAGCAAAATAAAAATTAAATTAAACCAAAGTAAAAATAAATATAAGAGGGTAGAGGAAGAGATTATTTAATGGATACTGTATTGATTTGATCCTCAGAGTGATATAAATCACCATTAATTTTTTAGAATAGATCTTCAATGCTTGATTTTCTTTTCCCAAAAGGTATACTACTTTTTCTTAAAAAGAACATTATGCCAAAAAGAACTTTTTTTGTGGATCTTCTATACTTTGTAAAAGCTCCGTTTTTTAGAGTTTAAAGTTGTGTCTTCCTCCAAAAAAAAAAAAAGAAGAAGAAATAGCCTGCACCCCCCCCCTCCCCCCCCCCCCCCCACCCTTCCCCCCCATCATAGGAGAATTAAGCTAGGTTTATATAGAAAACCCTAACTAAAGGTCATGTATCTTACCGTGTGACTTCTCCTTTTCACAGAAATAAAATTTTGGTTTTATAACTTTTAATTTCCTAAAAAAAATTCAGATAACACATCATTTGATCAATTAAAAATCAATTTTTTTGTTTACTGAAAAACTAAACAAAAAAACATACGGAACATTATTAGAATAGTATAATCCCGATTGGGATTATATAAATCTAATTAGACTTATGTAATTCGATGGGTTTTATGTAATTTTGATCCTTTTTTTTAATTATAGAAAGACCCCTAAAAGAAATAAAAATTTTATATCCTTTTTTTAATTACAGAAAGACCCCTAAAACAAATAAAATTTTACAAGTTAAGTCCTTTTAAAAAACCAATAAGCTACCTTTGAAAATGCATTTATGCTTTTTAGGTTTCAAACTTCAAGTGTTGAAGATTTATTTATAATATTTTTGTAACATTTTGAATTTTTTTATTATGGACATTTGAGTTAAATATTAATTTTTAATTAATTTATTTTTAAATAACTATTTAATTGGGTATGTTGGTATTTTGAGAAAAATTTAAATGAATATATTTGTGTGTATAAATTTTAATAAGTTATTTGATAAGTAAGTAGATTATATATATATATATATATATATATATATATATGTCATACCTCAAATTAGACTGTCCCTAAAAAAGTCCAATGATGAAACGAATCCCCGAGATGACTAGAGTTTGCTCGTTCATAAAACCTTTGAAGTGTGCAACCTTAAAAAACCTAACCGACCCTACCAGTGTGCAAAATCAATCACCAAGCCATTAAGTTGTGCTTTGACCTTGTGAAATACGAATTATTAGAATAATAAAAGGTTTTATTTTAAGAAAACTCCCCTCGAAATACTCAGCTCTTTGGGCCAGTGAGTATTTCATTGGACTTGGACCTAGCTTTATGAGGAAATGGAAATCGATTTTGACAAAATGGAAATCGATTTTGACAAAATGGAAATTGATTTTGACATTGGAAACACATTTGGAGGGCTCCAAAACCTTTAGAAGTGGTCTTGGAATGGTCCAATATAACTTGGGTATCAGCGCGTATCGCTCAAAAGTGTGCGTAAACACCCCTAAGTGTCATATGCTAAAATGAAAGCCAAATTTCACAAAACGGACTCTTGAAACATGTCTATAAAGCCTAAAAACCCAATGAACAATTTATGGAACAGTGCACATAGAACCCGGGAAAAGCGTCGAAGTGTGAGTGACCATGCTCACACTATATGTGGTCACACGCATGACCATGCCTACACACCCCATTTTACACATTTTTTCTATAAAGAGACCCCTTTGCACCCTATTTTAGAGAGGGGAAGCAAGTGAAGACACACACACACACTTAAGAGTCAGTCCGATCAAAGGCATAGAAAATCCTTTCCCATATAGTTTTTGCTCTCCCATAGCCTTTCCTTTAGGTTGTTAGATCCTTTTTTCCATAAACCCAACCTCATCTTTGTCAAACCACACTTTAAAGGTATATAGTCTAGCATCATTCTATTATCATTTTGAACCTCTCAACAAGAAAAGCTTGATAATCTCTCAAAGCTAGAGCTTCAAGGTTCACATAAGCTGAGTTGAGTCTGAGGACCACACAATAATTTTAGCACATTTATTTTACTGCACTGCATTTTATTTTACTATCACCAGTATTTCAGAATACTGTTATGATGAGACTGGCAAACCTGCATCCTCTATTTCTAAAATCATGAAATCACATCGTAAATGTCAATAATGTTAAAAGTTCATGCCCCGAAATAGAGTCATCATGCTCTTGATCTGGTGATGGCCTTATGCATCCTTCATATTATCATCATTCATCATCATAGCATAAATAATCACTACAAGCATGATCATCCTATCATTCATTAAATAAGTTGTGTAAATGATCATGTTATCCTTATAGATCAATCATATTAGATTTACTTTTTCGTAATATATTTCTTTTCATATGTATTTTATCAAGAAAGTGATGTAATAAAACTCTCAGCTTTATTATCTTATATTTTCTAATGTACTGTGTGAATGCTATATAAATTGTCATCACCAAAACTAAGGTGTTGTGGTAGCTATACATAGAATATCATATAATGAGAAATAGTCAAAAAGTAAATGTGATCTCCCAAACATGGAAATCTCTTATGGCGACAATACTGGCTAAGTGACTCAATGTTGTCCTTTTCTTTTACCAATTTTCTAAAAATCGGGTGGCAACTCCATAAAATCAAAAGTGTCTCATCCCCTTAAGACTAATCACTTGTCCCTATTCAATAAAGTTGCCATGTCCCTTGGAAATAAGAAAAACCAACACAAAACAAAACAATAAAAAAGGAAGGTCGATATATATATATATAAAAGAATGTAGTACCCAATTAAAACGTGACTTAAGGGGCCATTTTATTTTTATTTTTTTCTTTCTTTCCTTTCTTTCTCATTTCATTTTCTTCTTCCTTCCTCGTGTGTGATGTCCACTACCCCATTTGCTCTAGTACCAATGTTGACCACTAGCAATAGCTCTAGCTCATTGGAAGTAGCTCCTCCCTCCTCCGACAGCAGCCTCACATCCTCTTCCTTCCTGTTTTCCTTTGTTTTGGCCAAATTTTGGTTGGCCCCCAATAACGATTCCAACATTGGATGGTATTGATTCCAATGTCATTGGAATCCTCATCTTCCAAGCTTCTATAATCTACCTTTGGTTTCTCCGATCTCCTTCTGGATTGTCCTAAATCAAGGTATAAACATTTGTTAGTTTTTGGTTAATTAAGTGAGATTTTGGCTTGATGTTGTCTAGGAAAGTTGATGTAGATATAAAATGCTATGCTATGATAATTTTTATATATTTTTTAGATTTATTTTTAATTTTGGAATTTTTGGTCTAGAGCTGCTGCAGTAAAAAAGATAGGCACAACAGTAACAAGTTGAGCCAGAAGCAGATCATGCAGCTGGCATGGTAGGGATTAACCTAGGCTTGGCAACTATAAATCAAGTTATGCCTTTGGTACAACAAAGGAATTGCGAGATGTCTGATATTGATGTTGCACTCCTTTACTCCAGAATTGGTAGAGTTTCTTTTGATGGTACAGGAGATGCTCTGGACTTCATTAATACCATTGATACTTAAACAAGAACAGGCTACACTAATTATCAGAGGATTATGATTGTGGAGTTATCAATTCAAGCAGTAGCACAAGACTAATTTATACAGTCCATATAGCCTTTCATGAATGAGTTGACTTGGCTTGAGTTTAAAGATCGATTCTTAAGGTTCTTTTGTTCACCTACCACTAGAGATGCATACAAATGGCAGCTATTGCACATCAGTAGAGGGGATAAGTCTATGGAAGATTATACTAAAGAATTTAACATGCTATCTTAGCATGCATAAAATATTAGGAGAGATCCTTGCAGAGCTATTGAGTTATATGTCACTGGTTTAGGGTTAGCCTATATAGGCATGCACACTAAGGACCATACTTTGGAGAGTGTGATTAAGGAGGCCAGACTAATAAAGAGGAGACTATAGTTAATCCTTATATGATTGGTCGCAACAGATATGGGGTAGCTCAGGGATTCCAACAGCCTACTTTTCAGATTGCCAGCACAAGCATGCAGGCTGAGGGTATTTCCCAACACAATAGGAGGTCCAAGACCTATAGAGTTGGTTGACATGTTATGCTACTAGTCGTAGGAGTGGCAGAGGTTTTAGATTTGGTTCTAGGGTAAGCAGTAACAGTAGCAATGGATAGAGCTTTGGACATGGCAGTTCAAGGTCTGGGATAATGCTTATCCTAGTTGTGGTCGAGTACATAAGGGACCATGCCATTTGTTAACTGGGGCTTATTTTAGATACAAGTAGATAGGACTTTGATCGAATAAGTCCTAATACTAGTTATTAGACACAGTATGCCCATGGATCTTCATCAGTAGTGGCTCAGCCTTTTCAGTAGATGCCACGACAATATAAAGCTCTTATACATCCAAAGTAAAGGCAAACCCAGTTTACACGTCAATAGGGCCGAGGTCCAGTAGGGAGACCCACTAGTCGAGGCTTCATGCAACCATCCACTTCTTAATAGGCAGGCCACAGGTAGGCCCAAGTTTTCACTTTGATTCCCCAAGATGCGAAGGCATCTAATGCATTTGTGGGAGGTATTCTTACAGTTTGTTATTTTGATGCTAGAGTTTTATTTGATCCTAGTGCATCACATTCTTTTATGTCTCTTGTGTTTTCTTTTAAAATGGAATGGCAACCATCCAAGTTGTTGATTCCATTATCTATAGTGACGAGTTGGAGACAAATGTATTCTTTTCATCTTATCCAGTGTTGGTGGAAGGTAGAGAGTTGCTAGTAGATCTAGTTTTGCTAGATGTGATAGAGTTTGACGTGATTCTATAAATGGATTAATTAGAGCAATACTATGCCTCAGTGGATTGTTGAGAAAAGGAATTGATCTTCAAGATTTCAGATGATATAGAATTCCATTTCAGAGGTGACAGGAGTTCAATGCCTCAAAATCTCATTTCTACTATTACAGTTAGGAAGATACTTAAAAAAGGATGCCAAGGCTATCTAACTGTAGTAAGAGATGTAGAAACAAATAAGAGGGCAGTTGAGAATGTGTTAGTTATGTGTGAATTTCTGCATTTTTTCTTGAAGAACTACCAGGATTGCCACCAAATAGGGAAATAAAATTTTGTATGGATGTTGTACTTAGTATTGATCCTATTTTTATGCCACCTTATAGAATGGCACCAGCTGAATTGCAAGAACTTAAAAAGTAGTTGCAAGAGTTGCTTGATAAGGGTTTTATCAGACCCAGAACTTCACCTTGGGGTGCTGTAGTGTTTTTTGTGAAGAAGAAAGATGGTAGTCTTTAACTTTGTATTGACCACAGACAGTTGAACAAAGTCACCATCAAGAACAAATATCCACTCTAGAGGATTAATGACTTATTCAATCAGCTTCAAGGAGCTCATTGTCTCTATAATATTGACTTGAGGTATGGGTATCATCAGTTGAGGATAAGAAGTGGAGATGCTCCTAAGACATCATTTTGAACAAGATGTGGCCATTATGAATTCTTTGTGATATCCTTTGGACTGACTAACACACCAACAGCCTTTATGGATTTGATGAATAAGGTGTTTAGGCCATTCTTGGATTGATTTATGATAATATTTATTGATGACATCTTGGTGTATTCTAAGAGTGATGCAGAGCATTTGATGCACTTGAGAATGGTGATATAGACCTTGAGAGAGCACTAGTTGTATGCCAAATTCTCCATGTGTGAATTTTGGTTGGATCAAGTAGAATTCCTAGGCCACATGGTGTCTAAAGATGGCATACAAGTTGATTCTAAGAAGATATAAGCCATTATAGAGTGGCCAAGACCTATAATAGTCAAGGAAGTAAGGAGTTTTCTAGGTTTAGCTGGTTACTATAGGAGATTTGTGATAGATTTCTCTAAGATTGCCATACCTTTAACAAGGTTGACCCAGAAGAGTGCTAAGTTTTTTTGGATAGACAGATGTGAAAAAGCACTTTTAGTTACTCAAGGATATGTCGACTTCAGCTCCAATATTAACTCTACCCTTTAGTAATGAACGGTATACAGTGTATTGTGATGCTTCCCGAGTAGGATTGGGATTGGGATATGAATGTAAGGTGGTAAAGTAGCTGTTTATGCTTCAAGAAAGTTGAAGAAGCACAAATAGGTTATCCTACTCATGATTTGGAAATAGCAGTCATGGTGTTTGCATTAAAGATTTGGAGGCATTACTTGTATGGTGTAACTTGTGAAACATACACCGATCATAAAAGCTTAAAGTACATTTTTTTAGTAGAGAGATTTGAACTTGAGGTAAAGAAGATGGATGGAACTTTTGAAGGACTATGATTATTCTATTCTATACCATTTGAGGAAAGCCCAATGTGGTAGCTAATGCTTTGAGTAGGAAGTCAGTGACCAGTCTTGCTCATATTTATATGGAAAGGAGGCCAATTATTCAAGAGCTGTATGAGCTTATTGATTAAGGGTTATAGTTAAAAGTAACTAAGAAGTGTCTTTTAGCTCAGTTCAAAGTATGATCAGTGTACTTGGATAGAGTTAAAGTAGCTCAAAGAAGAGATCCATAATTGTAGAAGATTATGTTTAAAGTGCAATAAGGTCAATCTAGAGACTTTGTGTTTGATAGTGAGGGCATGTTATGCTTGGGCATTAGGATATGTGTGCCAGAGGTGGAGGATCTGAGGAAAGAAATTATGGAAGAGGCACATTTTTTTTACTTATAGTATTCATCCATGTTCTACCAAGATGTATCATGACTTGAAAGATACATATTGGTGGAACGGAATGAAGAAGGATGTTGCAAAATTTTTATCTAAGTGTCTCACTTATCAGCAAGTGAAGTTAGAACATTAAAGGCCTTTGAGATTATTGCAGCAATTAGCTATCCCAAAATGGAAATGGGATATGATCACCATGGATTTTGTGACTAGATTACCTCATACTACTAGAGGTTATGATACTATTTGGGTGATAGTTGATAGGCTAACTAAGTTAGTGCACTTGATGCCAATTAAGAAGATGTACTCCACTAACAGATTGGCAAGATTATATGTCAATAGAATTGTTTGCCTCCATATGGTACCAGTAAGTATAATATCTGACAAATGAGCCACTTTCACTTTAGTGTTTTGGCAATAATTGCACAAGGCTATGGGTACTAGACTTAACTTCATAACAACATTTCATCCTCAAACAAATGGTCAGATAGAGAGGACCATTCAGACATTGGAGGATATGTTGAGGATGTATGTGATGGACTTTAGTGGTGATATAATGCAAATGTGCATAATTATTTAGGTTAGTTAATGTTTATTTTCATTTGATTTCATTATGTTTTGTGTGTTTATTTGGTTATGAAATTGGTGTTTTTACTTGTTTTATTTTTATGATTCATTATGTAGGTTTTATACATGTTCTAAGCTCAAATGATGTTTGGAAGACATTTAAATTTGATTAGAACAAGTTAGGAAGCAAAAGAAGTTAAGCTTGGATCCTTGAGAAGAGGCATGAGTCTTCACCATAGGCACGACTCATAATAGAGAGCCTCTGTGATGAGTCGGCATAGTGATGCCTTGCCAAAGAGTTGTAACTTTCTAGTTTGAGCAGTTTTCATATTTTAGCTATAACTTTGTCTACAGACATCCAAATTAGATAATTTAAAGTCATGTAGATGGATAAAAATCACCCTAAAGCTATAGTATCTGCAAAGGAGAGTGACTTTTCATGTCAAGTGGTGCCTTTGCAATTCTAAACAAGTTCTAGTCACTTCTAGCCACTTTTGAAGTCTATATATACATCATTTCTTATTTGAACCAAGTGATAATATGTAGAAATAAAAGGTATACATATAAAAGTTGGAATGTTTTAGAGATAGAACAATTATCATTTGTATTAGGAGTTATTATTGTAAGAAACACTTGAAGAAGGCAAGGCCAAGAATAAGAGAAGAACATTCTACATCAAGTATCCTTTAGAAGACATAGAAAGGAGTTTTATCTATTTAATCCTTTCTTTCTTTCTCTTTTTTGTTTATGTTGAATTTAGTTTTCTTTTGTTGCTATTTGATTATGTATCTAGGCTAAGTCTTTGTATGAGAATTTCAATGATGAATTAATATTAAGAACAATATTTCTAAAGTACTTTGTTTATGATATAGTTCAATTAGAGAAAAAGGTGTTATGTGTGCTTGGCCATCATATATAGCGTGTTAATCAATTTATTCACAATGAAAGTTAGGACAATTTAGTTGAAAGTGATTGAAGTTACTTAAGTATTGCAAACCGCTTGGACATAAGGGTTTCATCTTAAGGGAAATATAATTAGTATGCTATATATATATATAATATATATATATATATATATATATATATATATATATATTCTCTTATCCCTACAATGATACGACAGTACGTGTAAGCACTAGAAGGAGATACCTTTGATTGACAATGACAGTTACTTTTGAAGACTATAAACTAATTTCCAATCATGCATTATATACTATTTATACTTAAAGTTCTTATTTGATTCTGAATTGTAATTTCAAATATGCAAGTATTATGAATAGTTTCTTATAATTTTTATAGTTTTATTGATAATTAGTTAGTAAATTAGATTTCTTTATTCGTTGATTATGACTACTATTATTTAATATTAATTTACCTATCCATCTAAGTATCTATTCAATTAATTCAAGATTACTCCAAATTCCTGAGTCTTTGACACCCTTCTTACTCTATACTAAGTCTTAGAGACTAGGAAATTATAATTTGATTTGCAATCAAATTTTAGCACCGTTGCCAGGGAATTTGCTTAGTGTTTTTATTAACTTAGGGTAAAGAAAAGTTGCTTCAGGTTTTTTATTTTTTGTTTTGTTTTTATTTTTCTAGTTGTTATTTTTTATTGATTAAACTTTTTTTTCCATTTGTTTATGCTTACTAGAAGTGCTAATGATAACACTATTTACTTTGATCTTGAAATTGACCTAACCATATGTGTTTTATGTAGGAAACAGAGATATAGAAGAGTGATACGATAGAATCTAAATAATATGGATGAACAAGAGAGAAGAACATTAGGAGATTTTGCTATGCCCAATATTTTAGGAAGTTTTAGTGGTATTGTGGCTCAAACAATTGCTAGTAACAATTTTGAGATCAAGACAAGTATCATCCAAATGGTGTAGAAAAATCAATTTGGAGGTTTATAAGGCGAGGATCCATATGCACACATATTGACCTTTTTCAATGTATATACAACCTTCAAGATCAATGGTGTGACCAATGATGCAATAAAGCTTAGGCTATTTCCATTTTCAATCAAGGAAAAAGCATGAGTATGGCTTGCTAGTTTTCTTAATAAATCAATCACAACATGGGACCAATTGAAGCAAGCATTCTTGCATAAGTATTTTCCTCCACAAAAAACTACCAAGTTTCATAATGAGATTACAAATTTCAAGAAAAATGGAAGTGAGACAATTTATTCAGAATGGGAGAGATTCAAGGAACTTCAAAGGCAATGTCCACATCATGGTTACCAGATTGAATGATCCCTCAATTTTTTTATAATGGGTTGACAAATGAGAATAGAAATATTGTCAATGTAGCCTTCAATAGGAAATGGATGGATAAAATAGCCACAGAAGCCGTTACTTTGCTCGAGGAACTTGCATCTCAAGGATATATGAGTGAAGAGACAATTATGGCAAAAGAAAAAGGAGTTTTGGAACTCGATAGCATCAATTTACTGAATGCAAAGGTGGATGCTCTTACAAAAATGGTGAGTAAGCATTAAATGGACTCTTTAGAAAATACCAGTGTTGTTTGTGAGTCATATAAAGGATCACATTCATATCCTCAGTGTGGTATGAGTTCTAATGAAGATGTGAATTATGTTCAAGGAGCTTCCAATCAATGGATAGGGGTGAATTCAAATTCTTATAACCCTCAATAGAGGAACCATCCAAGATTTTCATAGTCAAACAAATCCTTACAATTGAACCCTCCATTTAACCCAAATACCAAAACCCAAAACCCACATGGATTCCCTGTAAAACAACAAGCTTTCAACCATACCCAACCCAAGTCCAACCTTGAATACCTTATGGAACAATTTGTCAACCAATAAATGACCATGAATAAACAAAGTGAAGAGCAATTCTAGAAAATTAACACAAAGCTTGAATAACTTCCTGCTTATAACCGCATCCTTAAAGACTATGGCTTAGTGTCTCTTATTAAAGAATCTAAAGCTATATACTCCAAATTGCCACATAAACAAAGAGATCCAAGTTGTTTTACAATTCCTTATTTTATTGATGGTACTTATTTTGATAAGGCCTTGTGTGATATTAGGGCTAGTGTTAGTTTTATGCCTTACTCCATATACAAGAGGCTTGATTTGGGAGAACTTAAACATATAAACATGTGTCTTTCGATGGCAGAAAAATCCATCACCTACCCATTTAGTATTATTGAAAATGTGCTAACTACGGTAAGGAAGTTCATAATACCAACAGATTTTGTGGTTATGGAAATGGAAGAAGACCTTGAGATCCTAATTTTATTTGGAAGACCATTTTTTATAATAGCTGGAGCAATCATAGATATAAGGAAGGGCAAGATTACATTAGAAGTGAATAATAAGAGTTTGGAATTTGATGTGTTCAAGATGATGAAGTCTACACCAGTGGAAGTAGTTAATAGAGTTAATTAAATTCATGTATGTTAGAAGAGGTGATACATTAATGTTTAAAGCGAGATTTGCTTGAACCCTATAAGATCGTGAGACTGAAGATCAACTTTTGGAAGTAAATTCATTCCTACCATCTAGCAAGATTTTGAGATTCGAGCCACTAAAAGGGGATGATGATCCAAAGGTCACCGTACCAAGTGAAAAAGTGGATTTAGAGCTAAAAAATCTGCCATCCAATTTAAGATACGCATTTCTTGACTCTAACTATGAATTTTCTTTTATTTTGAATTCGTCTTTGTTAAATATAGATATTGATGATTTGCGTGATGTATTGTTAAGTCATAAGAATTCCCTAGGTTATTCTATTAGTGATTTGAAGGGTATTAGTCTAAAATTATGTACATATAGAATTCTCTTAGAGGATAATGCTAAGCCCTCTATTAAAGGTCAAAGGAGATTAAATCCAACTCTTAAAGAAGTAGTGAGAAAGGAGGTAATTAAGTTGCTTGATAATGGAATCATATATTCCATTAGTGATAGTAAATGGGTAAGCCCTAATGAAGGTGTTCTAAAGAAGGGAGGCTTGACCATTGTTAGGAACGAATCTAATGGTTTGATAGCTACTAGAACTATCATAGGATGGTGTATGTGTATAGATTATAGGAAATTGAATAAAGTAACTAGAAAGGATAATTTCCCATTACCTTTTATCGACCAAGTTCTTGAGAGACTAGCTAACTTCTCTTATTTTTGTTACTTAGATAGACTAACTAGTTTTTTACCAAATTCCCATTCATCGCAAAGATCAATCTAAAACTACATTTACATGCCTATATGGTACTTTTATTTTTAGGCGTATGCATTTTGGTTTATACAATGCACCTATAACTTTTTAGTGATGTATGTTTTCCATATTTAGTGATTTACTTGATAATTGTGTAGAAGTTTTCATGGATGACTTTAGTGTTTATGGATCTAACTTTGTAAATTGTTTAAAAAATCTTTCTAAAGCTCTTTATAAGTGTAAGGAGCATGGATTAATTTTGAACTGGGAAAAATTTCACTTCATGGCATAAGAAGGTATTGTGCTTGGCCACTTAATATCAAATAGAGGTATTAAAGTTGACAAAGTGAAAATTGAAGTGATTACTAATTTGCTGTATCCAAAGTGTATGAAGGAAATAAGAATTTTTCTCGAACATATGGGTTTTTATCAAAGATTTATTAAAGACTTTTCCAAGGTTGTAAAGTCATTATGCAGACTACTTACTAAAGATACTATATTTGAGTTTGATGAGGCATATGTTGATGCATTTAAAGCTTTGAAGAAGGCTTTTGTTTTAGCACCAATTTTGCAACCACCTAATTGGGAGAAGCCATTTAAAATTATGTGTGATGCTAGTAAGTTTGCAATGGGGGTTGTTCTTGGTCAAAGGAAGGAAGGAAAGCCTTATGTGATCTATTATGCCAGCAAACTACTTGATAGTACTCAAATTAACTATACCACTATAGAGAAGGAGTTACTTGCTATTGTGTATGCATTTAACAAGTTTAAAGAGTATCTATTGGGGCAAAAGGTGATTGTATATTTAGATTATGCTGCTCTTAAATACCTCTTAAGTAAGAAAGACGC
Organism: Mallotus nudiflorus; assembly: GCA_947683625.1. Classification (NCBI taxonomy): domain Eukaryota; kingdom Viridiplantae; phylum Streptophyta; class Magnoliopsida; order Malpighiales; family Euphorbiaceae; genus Mallotus; species Mallotus nudiflorus. The sequence continues at coordinate 3,254,847 of CANTUR010000184.1, forward strand.
AAAGCCTCAATGGATTTTAATGCTTAAGAGTTTGATTGGGAAGCACGAGATAAGAAAGGAAGTGAAAATTTAGTTGCAAACCATCTATCAAGACTAAACCAAGAAAGTTTAAAGGATTATAATGATGGAATACCAATTAATGAGACATTTCATAGTGAACATCTCCTAAGTGTAGCATTAAAGGAACTTCCATGGTTTGCGAATATCACAAACTATCTTGTGAGTGGTATTCTTCTTTATGGATTGAATTATAAACAATGAAAGAAATTCTTACATGATAGTAAATTCTACTATTGGGAGGAGCCCTTATTTTACAAGAGGTGTGCAGATGGTTTGATTTACAAATGCATTCCTCAGGATTAAGTTCAAGGTATTTTAAGGCATTGCCATTCTCTAGATGGTGGTGGACACTTTAGTGCAAACAAAACAGCATCTAAGGTACTAGAATCTAGTTTTTAGTGGCCTACTTTATTTAAAGATGCAAGGGAATTTGTTTTAACATATGATAGATGCCAAAGAATGGATGAAATATCTTGGACACATGAGATGCCTTTGAAAGGAATATTAGAAGTTAAACTTTTCAATTTTAGGGGGATAGATATTATGGGTCCATTTCCTAGCTCTTCGAGTTACAAGTATATTTTGGTTATGGTTAATTATGTTTCTAAATGGGTGTAAGTAATGCCAACCATTACTAATTATGATAAAGGGGGTAAAGAATATGCTTAAGAAAGTGATATTCCCAAGGTTTGGTACTCTAAGAGCATTGATAAGTGATTGAGGATCATATTTTTGCAATCATATGATTGAAGCTCTTCTGAAGAGGTATAGGGTGACGCACAATATAGCCACTCCTTATCAACCATAGACAAGTGGATAAGTGGAGATCATCAATAGAAAGAGTAAATGGATTCTTAAGAAAATAATGTCTTCTTCAAGAAAGGATTGGGCATTGAAGTTAGATGATACTTTATAGGCATATAGGACAACCTTTAAAACTACAGTAAGCCTTACTCCTTACCAATTGGTTTATGGAAAATCTTGTCATTTACCTATTGAGTTGGAACACAAGGCATATTAGGTGACAAGGGCATTGAAATTCGATTTGATGAAGGCCAATAAGAAAAGGTTACTTCAACCTAATGAGTTAGAGGAATTACAATTAAATGCTTATGAGAATGCTAAGTTATATAAGGATCACACCAAGCTATGGCATGACAAGCATTTATCTAAAAATTAATTTCATAAAGGAGAGTTTGTTCTCCTTTATAACTCAAGACTTAGGTTATTTTCGAGAAAATTAAAGTCATGATGATCTGGTTATTAAAGTTTACCCTCATGGTGCAGTTGATATTGTTGACAATGAAGGAGTAATTTTTAAGGTTAAGAGGCATCGTTTCAAGCCCTACTTAATTGAGGAAGCAGTTGCTCCAAGCTAATCCATATCTTTATCTACACTTTAATCAAATTATGGTAAAGTCAAGCTATAGACTTTCAACAATTTAGCCAAGTAATATTCACACATTTCTTTTCCATTTCATGCTATTTATTTTTCTTATTTTATTTTACTTATTCATCCACATTTCTACAAATAGGACATTTATTTCCAGTATACATGTTGTTTATGATTAGTTTCTTATCCCATTTTTATACATTTTTACACATAATTCATTAATTTATCTAAAGTGTCTCATTAGAAACCTTAATTACATATATTAGTACATATTGTCATGACTCATCACATTGTTACGAGTCATAATAGAGACATACTGTGATGAGTCATCACCACGTGACACTTATAACAAAGACCCATCATCACGAGTCATAACATAGGTGATGACTCATGCCCACAACCTTAACCCTACACCTTGCCATTTCACACACACACACACCTTCAAGCTTTTATTTTCTTAACATTTTTCACTTATTACACATTTTTATTTGTCCTATTCTATTCTATTCTATTCTATTTATCTATGTATATACCCAACCAACATAAATCCAAATAATGAAAAAAAATTAATTTCTTTCCAAGAAAAGTCATGCCTTTTCACAATTTTTCATGCCTTTTCACTAACCCATATGACCTTTCATTATCAAACTTACACATCATAACCTATAACTTACACACCTACCACCCTTATAAATATACCCTTTGACTACCCATTTCCCTTACAATTCATCCCTCTATGTTTTGTGTCTCCTTCATTCCTTTATATACATCCTTTCTCCTCTTAACTTTTTCACTTTACATCCCTTTTATCATTTATATTTTCTACTACCTTTTCACTCTCTTAGCCCTAACTGAACCATCTCCCTCAATTCCTCCCATTTCTTTTTTTTATCACCATTCTTCTACTTCATTCTCTACATTTCTTAATAATTATATCATATTGCCCATGGGTAAAATAAGAGGCTCATCTTTAAAGAGGCCACATGTGGAGGAGGAATATCAAGAAGAGGAAAATCTTTCAAACACTTACAAGGCAAAGTTCCCTATCCTCACTCATGAAGAAGGTGCAAGTTTTTCCATGATCAAATTTAGGGAAATCACCTTTTGTAAAATTATTGAGTGTTCCTATTTCATAAAGCAAGCATTTATTCACAAAGAAGTTGTCAATGCCTTATTCCGCTTGATTCCTGTAAAAATGAGGTCATGTTGGAGGGGAATTGAACAACCACCTCCGATTGAGGAGCATTATACAGAGGAAGAAAAAGAGGAAGAAACCAATCTTAAGGAGGAAGAACCTACTTATACATTGTTCAGTGATGTCCCTATGCTTACTTATCCTATTTGAGTGGATGCCAATGGTTCATCCAATGCAACACCACCTGTTTGGGACTAAATCTTAGAGACATAGGTTGCAATGCAACGTCAGTTGAATGACATGGAGTTTCGCAACCAACAACTAGATCACCATCAATGGAGAATGGAATACAAGTTAAACCAATTTTTCACTCATTTTGAGTACCCGATTGAGTCTCCACCTCCTACCCTGACTAATTATTAAGGGAGTACTACTTTCTTTTCATTTACTTTCTTTTTATTACATTGAGGATAATGCATTTTTATAAGTGTGGGGGAAGGGATATTAGTGGTATGCTAGTATTATGTTAGTGGTATATTAGTAGTATATTATTAGTATATTTTATGTTTATATGTTTTATCATTTTGCATGTTTGCATTTATTCTATCATTCATTATCTTCTTATAAGTTTTATTCAATTTGATTGAGGTTAAGAATAAATATTGATAATTAGATTTTGCATGCTCTATTTTTAATAGAAATTGAAAGTTTCATTTAGTATAAGTTATAAATTTTTCTTTTTATCTCTTTTTATTATTTATAGAGTCAAAAGAATGATTAATCAACTTACTAACTATGCTTAAGGCTAAGATAGTAAGGACTTAAGCTTAGGTTTTCTTAGGAATATGAGTTACCTTTGAGAAACTATAACCATAATACTCATGAAACTCACTTTTCAATAATAGATGCGAACAAGAATAAAAAAAAAGAAAACAAAAATCCAAGAATGAAAAAATAAAGCTTTTAAAGTTTGCATTTTGAGGAAGCTTATGTGTAATTGAGTTTACTCCTTAGTTACATTCATTCAGAAAGGGATGTGCAATATCATAAGTAGATGTATTTTGAGTAAGTTATGTGTAATTGAGTATGCACCTTAGTTACATTCATTCGGAAAGAAAACATCAAAAAACATATATTATTATTGAATAAAATGTCTAAAAATGCCATGAGAAGAGTGAGTTGATGTGTGTGCTTAATGTTGTCTTAAGGTTGCTTTTGCTTCTAGGAATTCCTAAGTTTGGAGAATAACTATTTTGGCTAAGTAGCTTGGTTAGAACTTTGACTTTGTATTATTGATTTTATTCTTAGTAAATTGAGATAAATTGATAAATTTATTGCTTATGCTATGAAGCTTGTTTGTTTTATTATTGTGGAGCATTAAAGTTTAATTATTAAACTATCCTTTTATAACCTCTCTCATTATTAAAATAACTTAGCAAGATAATTACATTTGCTTTCAAAGAGATGAAAATTTTATGTGCTTCTCTATACTAGATCTTTATTTCTTGCTTAAGGGCAAGCAAGATCTAAGTGTGGCAGAGTTTGATATAATGCAAATGTGCATAGTTATTTAGGTTAGTTAAGGTTTATTTTTATTCAAATTCATTATGATTTATGTGTTTATTTGGTTTTGAAATTGTTGTGTTTACTTGTTTTATTTTTATGATTCATTATATAGGTTTTATACATGTTCTAGGCTCAAATGATGTTTGGAAGACACTTAGAGTTGATGAAAACAAGTTGGGAAGCAAAAGAAGTCAAGCTTGGATCCTTGCGAAGAGGCACAAGTCATCACCATAGGCACGACTCGTAACATAGAGCCTCTGTGACGAGTCGGCACCTCGTGATGAGTTGGCACAGTGACGCCTTGCCAAAGAGTTGCAACTTTTTGGTTTGAGCAATTTTTATATTTTGGCCATAACTTCATCTATAGAGATCCAAATTAGATGATTCAAGTTTCTATAGAAAGATAATAGAATGATCTACAACTTTTATGAAGGAACTTTCTAGATTTAAAGTCATGTCAATGGACGAAAATGCCCCTAAATCTATAGTATCTATAAAGGAGAGTGATTTTTCATGTCAAGTGGTGCCTTTCCAATTATAAACAAATTCTAGTCACTTTAGCCACTTTTAAAGTCTATATATATATCATTTTTTATTTGAACCAAGACATAATATATAGACATAAAAGGTAGATATATCAAAGGTGTAGTGTTTTAGAGATAGAACAATTATCATTTGTATTAGGAGTCATTATTGTAAGAAACACTTGAAGAAAGCAAGACCAAGAATAAGAGAAGAACATCCTACATCAAGTATCCTTTAGAAGACATAGAAAGGAGTTTTAGTATTCAATCCTTTCTCTCTTTCTCTCTTTTTCTATGTTGAATTTAGATTTCCTTTGTTGCTCTTTAATTATTGTAAAACATGACATCTGTACGTTTTTGTTTAATCGTTAACTCATTTTAGGGTCTTTCCTTAAATTGAGTCTTCGTTAGGTTTAATTCTAAATCTATTATGAGCTTCTTAATTTTTTTGATTTTGGATTTTTGGAAATTCCTATGAATTTTAATTATTTTTCATAAGCATGTTTTGAATAAATATTATTTTATTTTAGAAAATATCGGAGCGGGAACAATAGGCGGACGTGAAACCATCAACCGACTCGCTCCAACTGTAAGTTAATAAATTGAACTGTGTGTATGTGTTTTTGCACATAGTGATTTTATAAAATTTAAGATAGTAATATGCTTACATGAAATTTAAGTTATGTTACTTTAGGCTATGCTTAGCATTATGATTATTTTATTTTATTTTATGTTATTTAATTTATAAATTACAACTTTATTAAATCATGCTACATTTTTGTTATATATTAGTTTTGAAAAATATTGGTAGAATGAGCTACCTGATGGGTTTCATTAGGACTATACACAAAATGGTAGAGATTGAGAGATAGATCCAAATTTTATGATCAGTTAACTAGGACGAGTGCCTTGGTGAATGCCTTAGCTCTCAAGGACCACTAATAATTATTGAAAATGTTGTGATTAGTTACTAGGATGGGTGCCTCAATTGATGCCTTAGCTCTTAGGGACCGTCAGTAAAATATTGGATTAAGTGAATGACCATGGCTGGTGCCTCGGTTGATGCTTAGCTCTTGGGAACCAATAGTCTTATGGATTAAGTGAGCCGAGTGACTATTAGACTTTGTGGAGTAGGGTTCTACTAAGATTGTTCACTTATAAATTATTAAATAAAGAATATTTTATTTTGAAGAATTTTTATTGTAAATTCTTCATATTTATTTAAGATTGGAGAGTTAATAATTTAAAAATAAATTTTAAATAATTTAATTTTTATAATAATAAAATTTATTTTATTTTATTATTATTATTTTATTTAAGTGATTTTCAAAACCATACAACTCTCTATATTATCTTACTTAGTGAGGTCTGACTCCCTTCAATATTTTTTTCAGGAGTTTGGGAGTTCAAGATTCGTCCTTCTTCCCTACGTCAGGTTTCTTCTTCTCCGAATGTATTGTGTAGGTCTATTTAATATGTATTTTGTGCTTGAAATTTTGGAACATTATAGTGGTACTAGTAGTATTACTCTAATCATTATATATTTTGAATTTATTGTATTATTTGATGATTATATATTTATTTTATAATTACATTGGAGTTTGATTTAAGATGTTATTGAAAGTATTGTTTATTTTCAGTTAAATTTTATTAATTTTTTTTCTATAGGCTTATTATAGGCTTTAGTAGCTTTATACTTTCCCATTCCTTAGTGCCAATCACATGCCTTTTAAGTTCCAGTCATGACAATTTTTATCATTAGAGTCCTTTATCGCATCCTCACTCCATCATCCTGAAATTGGGTGCTCATAGCTCTAAAAGTTCATCAAAATAAGAAAAGTGTTTTTTACTATTTCTATCATAGCTCTAAAAGTTCATCGAAACAATAAAAGTATTTTTTACTATTTCTATCAAATTATTTCTAAGGGACACATTAATGTAAAAATCATCTTATTTGGAGTTTTAGTTCAGATATGGCTCACACAAGATTACTATCCACAATAGCCTAGAATTCATATTTATCAAGAATTATTTTCCTAAAAAGAGGTTATGTAAAAATGTAAAGACTTAAAATAAAAAGAAGGAAATAGAGGATTCATGTTTTATCATCAAGAAGAACATTTTACAAAGAACTTCAAGCTTGTAAACTTCATCATGGCACTTCCAGAGAATGAATGTTAACAATTAAAAAAGAAGGACAACAACATATGGCCATAATTTAGAATAATTCTATAAGTACTCATGGACTATATTTTCTCAAATCTCAATATAATTTCAAAAGCATCAAGAAATTTTGATTCAGTCAAAGGAAGGAGAAATTCAAGGGATTTTGTAAACCAATAACAAGAATTTTAGTAACAATTATTCAATTAAGTAAGTTCCAACAAAAATAAAGTTTTACTCAAGCAATATATCAATTAGAACAAATTTAATAAAATTTCATAAAAGATGACACCAAGGGCAATGAAAGGAAAATTCCTTCATAAACTCATTCCACAGGCAACAAGATAGCATTTTAGAGCAAACTTTTAGGATTATAGCAAGGGAGAAATGAATGAATTTTCACTCAGAATTGCTTCCAAGTATTTCTTTGCCTTTTATAGCTATATTAGGCCCCCAATGTGCCTCTCATCAATTCCTAATCGCAAGTGTACAATTGCTAAATAAATTAAGCCTAAAATCTCAAATTTCTACATCTGTATTGAAGCTAAGATTCAACTAAACTTCTTAACAAGTTCAAATCTTAATTTATGCTTATTTAAGCTCAAATCACAATTAAACTCTTACATGTAACCTATTATATGCTCAATTCAACATATGAATTGATTCTTTAAGCAACTCACTCAAAAGTTAGATTATAATAGTCCTTATATGCTAAGGGTGAGCACGGTCTAGGTAAATCTGGGAATTTAAAATCTCTAGAACTGTACCATATTTTGAGTATTTTAAAAGTAAAATCTTCTGAAATACCCTACATTTTAATTAAATAAAGTAATTTTTGAATTTGTATTGTTAATAAATAATTTTAAATTATGTTATACAATTGTTAATTATTTTGCTATCTAATGGAGATATATTTATGTTAATATTATTTTAGGGTTACTATTTTATTATCATTTAAAAAAATGGCATATATTATTATTATTATTATTATTATTATTATTATTTTAAAACTACATGAATTTCATATATATATATATATATATATATATATATATATATATATATATATATATGTATATAGTATGCTTGTGTGTGTATATATATACATATATGTGTGTATAATATGATTGTGTGGTGGAGAATTTAGGTGTAATATTATAATATAATGTTTATATATATATATATATATATATATATACAAAAAAAAAAATAAAAGCTTACCTCTCACCGAAGACCCCAAGCCGCTGCCACCTCCCCGTCCGCCACTGTCACCACCACGTTTCCTCTCCTTTCGGCTTGCCTTGACCTCCTGGAGCGATAGTCACCACCGCCAGCCTCTCCTTCCTCCCTCCTTTCTTTCTTTCCAGTGCCTATCTTCTGTCACTCTTTGTTGGAGCTGCCTCATCACGGTCGGAGCTGGATCCGACGCCACCGTAGCTCCCTCAACCTCCCTCACCTTCTCAGGCATCAGTCCACGTCGAAACCCGCCGCTACAACTTATCTCCAGCGTCGGAATTGGAGGTTGAAGGTGAGTTGGTCTGGGTTGTTTTTAGGTTGTTCTATGGTTGTTTTCTGGTTGCTTGAGTGGGTTTAGGTGTTAATCTTTAGATATTCTAAGCTAGATGATGAATTATACCAATTTGGTTGTTCAAATCCGATTTTTTATGCATTATTCTAATTTATTCTTGATTTATGGAATTTTTGTTTGATTTTATTTAATTTTTATTTGACTTTATTTGATATATTTTTTAGTTTAATTAGTAATTAGAGTAATTAAGGTTAAATATTTATAGTGTATTCATGTTTATTTAAGAATTTTAGAAATTTTGGTGTTAATTATAGATTTTGTAAATTTTGGGTATTAAATTGATATTTTTATTAATTATGAAATTTATTGTAAAAATTATAAAATTTTGATAATTGATATTATTATTAAATGTTATTAATTTTAGAACTTAAATTATAGTTTTTGTGATTTTTAAACTATTTTTATAAATATTTTTAAGTTTATGTCAAATGTGATTTATTAGGTTAAATTATATTTTTAGAGGAAATTAGTAGTTATTTATGTGTTTTAATTATGCTAAGATATTTAATGTAGAGAAAATGATGTTTAGATGTTTGAATAATAATCAAGGATTTTAAAAGGATTTTTTTTTTTTACAAATTATCTACTAATTTAAACCAATTAACACTAATTTCTCAAAATCAATTTTAATAATATATTATGAGTTATTTTGAATATTATGTATATTTTTCTATTATTTGGATAAATATGTAATTTTATGCTAATTATAATTATAATATATTTTAATTGGCTTTATTACCATTTAAGAGGTTTAGAGATATATTTTTATATATGTATTAATAAATAATTTTCATTAAGTAATATTAATTGTGAGTGTTGTTTATATATATATATATATATATATATATATATATATATATATATATATGTTGGTTTGTGAAATTTTATTTTTTTTTAAATCTATTTTGTTAGATGAATTTTTGACTATGGCTAATCATTTTTGTGATATGTATATTTGGGAAAATAAATGATATAATTTTTTTATGATGTTCTTGTTGGATTGTGGTCTCGGTCGGGGCTAAGTATAGTTTTAGAAGCCCGACTCGAGTATGAATGTCTGCAGTTATTAGAAGTGTGTTTTCTATGCAGGTTTGGCTCTAGCTTTGGTAGAGAGATGTCCGTTTTACAGAGGAGACTCTGTCGAAATTTCAGTAGATTTTCTCGTAAAACATGATATTCGTAATAATTTTTACCGTTAATTAGGCTTTTTCCTGTCTATCGAGTCTTGTTCGGTCTTCCTCGAGTCAGCCTAGAATTTCATTATTTTTGTTGATTTTTGATTTTAATTTCATAGTCATGTTTTAAAATCAATCTGTTAATTTCTTTTCTAGAGCATATCGGAGCAGAAGTCGTGAGATCGAGGTAGACACACTGTCGTCAACCTTCTCATTCATCTTGTAAGTTGATAAAATGATCTCTGTGTGTGTTTTATTTAAAGATGCGTGCGCTCATATTTTTTTATATTTATTATATGATTTATTTAATTTAGTGATGCTATTTAAGGTTTAAATGCATTTTATTTATTTGAAATAAGTTTTGAGAAATTTTGGTAGAACGGGCTACCTGGTGGGTTTCACTAGGACCGTGTGCACATGGTAAAGATTGAGAGATGGATCCGAGATATGTATGACCTATGGATATAAACTGGGACAGGTGCCTCAATGGAAGCTTTTGCTCTCGAGGACCGCCAATGATTGGAAAGTCAATAATGGACTGGGATGGGTGCCTCGATTGATGCCTTAGCTCTCAGGGACCGCTAGTGCCATATATTTGGATTAAGTGAACAATTGCGACTTGGTGCCTCGGTTGATGCTTTTGCTCTCGGGGACCGGCAATCTAGTTGGAATAAGTGGGCCCAGTTGGCCATTTAGGATTTTGGGTTTAGGGTTCTACCGAGATTTTTCAAAAGCTATATCTATATATTATAAATTATTTTCACTATAACTTTATGGTTTTCAAAAAGGTTTTCAAACCGTACAGCTCTTTTATTGACTTACTCAATGAGGTTTGATTCCCCTCAATTTATTTATTTCAAGAGCTTGGGAGTTTGACCTCAGACTACCTCTACGCCGGATTTCTTCATCACCGGCCATTTTATGTAGGTCATTGTAAGCTATATTATTGTAATATTCTAGAAAGCTACACTAGTAACTGTATTATAAATTGCATGACTTAAGTATATTTGTGTATTTTATTGATATGCACGACATTTATGTATAATGAGTTAAGTTTGATTTATAATATGAAACTGGAGAATATTTTATTTATGTATTTAATTCCATTTTAAATTTTTAGAAAAATCAGTTTGATAATGTGTTTTGCTATAAAATAAAGTTTTAAATTACAAGGTTTTATTTTTCTTTTCTTTAAGGCTTACTACGGGTTTTCGAGGGCCTTATGCCTACCTATTCCCTAGTGTCGGTCACGTGCCATCGGGTTCGAGTCGTGACATCTTCAGTACTAGTACTTGATTTAAAAATCTCTATACCAATACCATCCCATATTTTAGGACAGTTCAATATAAGGATTCAGTTTTATTGGAACATATCAATATGGTACGGTCTAAAACGGAAATTTGAGAATCTATGTAATCGATAAGTTTATATTATTAATTAAAATTATATTTACTATTCACAAATCAAAATGACAATGTTTTAGGTAAAAATATATCATTTTTGTTGTTGTTGTTGTTGTTATTGTTGTTGTTGTTGTTGTTATTGATATTATTATTATTATTATTATTATTATTATTATTATTATTATTATTATTATTATTATTATTATTATTATGTAGAGATAAAAAAGATGTAGAGAAGTCAAAAGGTACTAAAATATAGAATGACAAGTGTAGTAATATGGGATGCCAAGTATTGTAATTTAGAGTGCCAAGTGTAGTATTAAAATTGAGTAGGTACAAAAAGTAAGTGATTATGTGTCAAAAAATTATTATGTAGAAATTTAGATTTTTAGAACTTCTCTTCTATATATATATATGTAAGTTTGTAATGTAGAGAAGTAATAAAAAATATATGAATAAAATTACTATAAATTTTTATTATATTGGTGTGTAGAAAGCTATCTTTTTGAAAGTTCTCTTACTCTTTCTATATTTTTTTTAATCTATGATTTAAATGCTTGTATGGATTAATTATTTATAGTTATATTAATTATGCTTTGTGAAATTTTAATTTATACTATAAATTTTGATAGTTTGTCTATCATTTGGCGTTTAGTATGTTTTTTATGCATGCATCCTTATTATGGTGTGCATATATAATAATAATAATAATAATAATAATAATATTATTATTATTATTATTATTATTATTATTATTATTATTATTATTATTATTATTATTATTAACATTAATAATATTTACCTCATTACTTTTCAATGATATCAATAAGATTAAATTACTTAATAACAATAATAATTATTAAATTATTAAATATAATAATAGAAATATATTTTAATTAATAAAAACAACCTATATTCCTTTTTTTTAAGATCACTACTTATTTCAATCAAAATGACATAGTTTTAGTAAAACTATGTCGTTTTGGTTATCTATAATATATGTCTATATATTATTATGTAGCAAAATAATAATTATAATAATATTCTTTAGCTCATTAATTTTAAATAATATCAATAAGATAATAACAACATATTTTAATTAAAAATGATAAAATTTTGAAATTTTGAAATTATACAATGATAATTTTCTTATTTAAAATTTTTTAGTTTAACTTGAAATATAATATTTTTTATTGATAATGGACATTCCACATTTTTACTTATTTTTTATAAAAATAATAATTTCCTTATTTTTTATATTTTAAGTTTGAAGTGTGTTGTAATGGACAATTCACATTCTTATTTGTTAATTTAATTATTTGAAACTGATACAATGTTAATTTTTTATTTTTATATCTTAAGTTCAAATTGTAATATAATAAACATTTCACATTTTGACTTGTTGATTGAATAATAGTAGTAGTAGTAACAATAATAATATTATTATTAATAACAATAAAATTAATAAAATATTTTGTTAACAATTTATTTATTATATTTTACTCATAAAACATATTAATTGTTATCATATATTATTATACATATGTATATTACTTGACAATATAATTATAAGTATATAATTAAGTTACTACTTAATAGTATTTATTATATATATACTACTTATTAAGTTAATATTCGGTACTATATTCGGTTTTCAGTTCGCTATAGTTTCAATATGGTTCGATACGGTACAGTTCTCAATTCAGTTTTTTATAAATATCCAATATCGTACCAAATTAGTTTTAAAATTTGGTTCGGTTCGGTTTGGTATGGTTTTAATGTCTTTCGAACTAGTATTTCGATAAAGTTTGGTATTTTCTCTGACCCGTACTTAGCCCTACTATACACTATCTTTCCTACCATTTTTGCTTCTTAAGAGTTTATTAGTGTTTCTTCTTCACTTTCTCTTATGATAGCCCCAATTCCTCTTGATTACAACTTCACTTGAAATATAAAATTATTTTAAAGAGACCTTCAAGTTGAGCTGAGATTTTCTTCTTGCTTCCTAAAACTTGATTCCCTTTTCCCTTAAGCATTTGAAACTCCTTATTTGCATTACTTTGACTATCTATTGTTTTGCAATCTCAAGATTTTCTTATGTTTCTTCCCTTTCTTCTTCACCATTGCACTCTTTTGTATACTTGTTGTGTTTTTTTTTAAATGATGATACGCTTATAGCACATCATCCCAATCCCTTCTCTCTTGACACTCATTTCCAACCCCTTCCTTTTAACACCTCACTTTATTTCTTTCTTTTTTTATCCTTAAATTAATCCTTAGGTTTCTTTCCCTTTGATTTTTTTAAACTAGTATTCAACTTAGTCCCTATTTTTTCTTCACACTTTAAATGCTTATTTTATTTATATTATTTCGTTTCTCCATCAGCATGAACACCACCAATGAGATCAATGGAAACCAATGTCACATTTTATGAGTGAAATAAAACAACATGCAATCAATAAAAATTAGAGATTTAATATTATATGAAGCATTCATTAATGTTTAAGAAAAAATATTTGAAATTTTTTATCAAATTTTTCATGACAAAACCTTATTCAACTCGAAACTTATATATAAAATATAGATAAAAAAAATGCATAGTAATGAAAATTGTAATTCAACAAAGTAGTGGTACTGCAATAGTGTTGTAACTTTTATGTGCTTCTTCTCCTCTTGCTAAGTCATCGAGTAAATTTGCGTGATGCCATGGTCCATAGGCAATATATTATACCATTTTATATTAACAATCTTGTCCTATCTTAATGATTTAAGTGCAACAAAAACTAGTAAAAACACCATTCTCAAACATCAATTTAATTTTTTTTTTATATAGTTTGGAGTAATGAATTTAGCATTTGTCCAACTATATGAATAGTTCAAACCATGGTTCTTGTGACAGAGTTAGTGTGCCAAAGTCGAGAGCATAGACAGGTGGTGACATGCTAATAATTGTAAAACTAGTTTGGATTAAAAGCACCAAAATAAAAATATTTTCAAACCTTACCATTTTAAATTATTGTAAAAAAATGCAAATTTCCTATTAGGTAATTTTTTTTACCAAATAAAAGGATATTATTTATTAACTTGCAACAGTGTAATTTTGTTAGGCCATCTTACTTTTAAAAGGCTAGAATACCACATCTAAGGTTTTATAGTCTAATGGACTAAAGTTTAGGCAAAGCCTAATAACTAAAATTAGGGATGTAACCCTAAAATACAGAGACAACATGAACAAATTCTAGGCAGCAATGATGGTAGGTTCATCCTCCAGACTATAAGAGATTAGTATGTCCATATATTGAGGAAGTCACTACAAGAAAATTAAAGAGAAGAAGATCAACCTCTGGGCTAGGCTAAGTGACCACCAAGGACAAAGATTTCCTTCCATAATAGTAATCTTGTAAAACCTTGTTTATTATAGTGAGGAGTAGTAGCTGAAACCCAGTCGAAGAGCTATTGCATCAGACACCTCAGCTATCCTAATGAAATAGAGGGCGACAGAGAAACCAAACCATCTACACTAAAAGTTTACTTTTTTGTTTTATTTTCTTACTATTAATATGATGTTCATGTATATGTGTGTTTTCATATTATGGTTTAAGTTAGGTAATTGAAGATGAAGGTGAATGTACTCCAAACATCTTTTTATAGTCACATGTATGTTAGTGTAATTAAATCATAGTGCAATTTTAATGTTATTTTTTGTGAATTAATAACATGTGAAAAACATTAAATATACTTCATTGAACAACTAAAAGTAAGAAGTATTAAAACTAGAACAATAAAAGAAGATCGAATGTATAGTTTCACTATTGAACTTTACACAATTAACCTTTAACACTCCTCAACTTTAATTATTTTGTATTTAGCTTTTACACTTTTATTTTGAAATTTTTTCAGCTTTCAATTTGTACTTTTTTTATTGTATAGAACTCATACAATATCAAAACGGATAAAAATTTAATTTAAAACTATTTCAAACATATAAAATGCTAAAATAAGCTTCAAAACAATATAAAAAAAATTAAAAACTGATATAAAAAAAGTTAGAAAAATTTTATTTTTAATTATATTCTCTCTTTCATTAAACATTAGTTTAGCTAATATGAATTTATCTTGTATTCATATCAATAATTATTTAGAAAATACTTCTATTTTATTTATTATAGGGATTAGATAAGTTCAAAATAAAAGTTCAAAGGCTGAATAAAACATAATAAAAGTTAAGGAGTGCTAGAGGTTTATTAAGTAAAGTTTAAGGGTAAAACCATGCATTTTGCTATAAAAAGAATGAATAAATCTACCTAGATAGAATCTAGCCAAGTCAATTTGGCTAGAGAAACTCAATCACTATGAAAAGACAATTGTGATAAGGAAGTAGATTTCAACAATAAAATGGAAAAGCCAGTAATTAGCGATAAAATAAAAAAATGAGGGAAACTAGTAATAATAAAACATCATTTCCCTAAAAAGCTACGAAAGATTACACAACGTAGTACATCGATTATCATTTCTATACTGCTACATGGTAAATAAAATAGAGTGGTGAAGTTTAAATATGACATGGTAAAGCCAAGATTATTGGAGTACAAGTTATTGCCCCATTTCATTTTCATTTAGCCATAACATCCTCTGTTCAATTACTAACAAAACTTTGATATCTTCATAATTAGAATAAGAAACTCCAAATGATAATATGTCAATGAGAAAATAGCTATTTCATAAGATAATTAGAGATGGTTATGAATGTGAAGTTTCATTAAATAAAAATGTTACAATAGAAAGAGAGGAAGAATGTGATATGGCTAACAATGAAGAAAGCTCAAATAATTATTCTTTTTCCATTCAAGACAGTCCAACGGATGATGAGCCATAAATGGAACATAGTTCAACTAATGATAAGCTAGAAATCAAAGATAGTCAATGGATGATGTGCCTAAAATCCAAGATAGTCCAAATGATGAGGTGAATGAAATAAAAGATAGATCGACAAATAACTATATCACCAAAATAGGTCCTGAACTAGGCATGTATTTTACAAGTCTAGATAAACTTGTTCAAGGATATCAAAAACATGCAATATTGAAAGGATTCTCAATGACAATCAGAGGAGGACAAAAGGGCAGTGATGTTACTAGAAAGTATCAAACAATAAGCTGCAATAGAGGTATAAAATTATATGCAAAAAGGAAAAGTAAGAGGATAAGCTACCCTGCACATTTAAATGCAGTGAGGAGAGAAGGGTTTGGGTTGTTAGTTCAATTAAAAACAAATATAACTATTAGCTTATTTCGGACATGAGTAGGTTAATGGCTACTCATAAGAATTTGAGTCCTAGCATAAAATGGAATCTTATAGCAAATGATATTGCAAGCATCAGGCCATGCAATGGTGTTAAACTTATAAAAGTACAATGTAGTGGCCCAAAAAATTTAAGCTACACTTCAAAGGACTATAGGAATTTCATCCATAGTGAAAGGAAGAAGATGCGAAGTAAGGGCGATGCACTATTTGTCAGGATACAATAGCAAGAAAGGGAATTTTTCCATTTTGTCAATTTTAATGATAAAGGCAGACTGAGGAATGTCCTACATATTCATCCTCATAGTAAAGTTGTATACAAGGAATTCCATGATGTAATCACATTCGACTCCATGTACCTTGTTAATCGTTATAAGATGCCATTTGCAATAGTTATCGATGTTAACCAGCATGGACAATCTATTTTATTAGGATGTGCTCTAGTTTACCATGAAGACATTAAATCATTTAAATGGTTTTTCATGACATGGCTAGCTAGCATGGGCAATATACATCCAATTGCCATAATTACTGATCAATGTGAGAGCATAAAGCCAACTATAAGGGAGGTAATGCCCGACACTGTTCATCAATTTTATATGTGGCATATAATGTGCAAGGTTTCAGAAAAATTCAAGCACATCAAGTAATTTTTTAAAGCTATATCTAAATTTAAATGTCTTATATACGACAACCTCACCATCGGCATGTTTGAGCAAAATTAGAATAAATTTTTAATAGAGGAATGATTGATTGGTTAAGTTGTGTTTGAAAAGGTGAAGTTGGGTACCAGTTTACCTCAAGCACCTATTTTGGGCTGGAATGGTATCAATTCAAAGGAGTTAAAGTATGCATTTTTACTTTGATAGATATATTCATTCAATGAGTACACTTAAGTAGTTTTTAGAACAATATGAGATCGCTCTATGTGATAAGACTGAGAAAGAGTTTCATGCTGATTATAACTATAAACAGAATGAAATAGTTTGCATTTCACAATATCCCTAGGAGGAGGTTTTTCCAAAAGACTTTCACGTATGTAATTTTTACAAAAGTGTAAGATGAACTAAAGAGAAGTTGGTACTATCACATTGACGAGTCAACACCTGATAATGGTATTGAAAAGTTTAGAGTAACTAAACGAGAAATTGTAAACAACTATTATTGAAAAGAATTCAATTACACTATTGAGTAAAAAAAAGAAGGAAATTATTTAGAATATGACAACAAGAAGTTTAAAACAGTTGGTATTTTGTGTTGCCACATTTTCACTGTTATGTCCAAAAATGATATTTGTGAGATCAACAAAAGGTGTGTACAAAGGAGGTGGAGAAAGGACATTCACCATCGCCATTCAAATATTTTCTTTGTTGGAGGTTATCCAAACATGATAAAGGAGTATAAGAGACATAGGGAACTTCAGAATTCATTCTACCAGTGTGTGGATTTGGGTATTAATGATAAAATGAGAAGGGTATTTTTAAAGGAAGCCTTGGAAACAATTATGGATGAATTGTTAAATTGGAGTGGACTTGCAAATAATGACTCTAAAGTTAGAGGTGGTGTTATAGACAATGAAGTCACAGTTGGTGCACCACTTCTTAACCCTCATGTCATAATCACACGTGGAACGCCACAAGCCAGTCCTTTAATAATAAGTCATGAAGGACATGGTCGAGTTGGAAGAGGAGGTGGTCGTGGAGGCAAAGCAGGAGATGGTTGTGGAGGTAGAGTAGGAGATAGTCATGGAGGTAGAGGAGGAGATGGTTTTGGGGGAGGTGCTCATGGAGGAGGGCCAGGTGGTGGGTGAGGTGGTATGTCATCTGTCCATCCAAATGCACCGATTTAAAATAGTCAATCTAATGGCTCAGGTGAGAATGCCATTAGAGAAGGAATGTTGAGTAATGATGTTTATGCATGATATCAGGTTATGTATGAACAACTTCTTTATAACCATAGGCATTAAGTTATCAATATCTTGTAGTGTTAATGTTGAAGCATACTAAAATATTTCAGTTACATTTTCATTTGTAATGAACTTTATGGAAATGAAAAAGGTTTAACTTCAACATAAATTGTCTATTATTTTTCATTCAAAATAAGGAATATACATTTGCTTTAAAGGTAACATGCATTTGTTATTACATAAAATGCAGACAAATGCATATGTTCAAAATATATAACTTCACAAAGCAACGTTAAATCCCAACGAAGTGTCAAGATTTTATAATGTTTATGGGATAATAGTTATACAATGCACATGTTTTGTTATGCATATAAAATAATAAAAAAATAATTGGAAGTAATACTTTATATAAGGTGTACATGAAAAATATTCCATATTTTTATGATATGTTGCATAATTGCAATCTCTATAAACATTATTAATTGATTTGTTCTTTAGTTTTATGTATTATTATAAGTGTTTTTAATATGCAAAAAAAAATCATAACCTGACATCATTCCATGAACAATATGGATACAATCATATAATACATAAATTTAATTGATACTAGTATGCATGAAAATGACCATTAGTTCAACATTCATTCAAAACATGAAAAAAAAAAACTTAAACTTCTACATTCCTTCAAATGGTTTTCAAATCACGATAACAAATTCATATTTATTGAGGCACTGCATCAAGCTCAATTTTGTATTATAGTGTCTCCAACTCTTGCAATTGCACTTCTAACCATTCACTCAAATCCAAAAGCTTTGAATTGATCCAGTCCATTATTTCCATCGCAACTCTACTTTATTCCTTTAAACCTTCAATAAGCTACTCATACTTGCAATTTTAGAATCCTTATTTTATTTTCCTTTACAATAATCTCTTATTCTTTTCTCAACTCCTCCAATTCTCTTTCCATAAATAAACACTCCATATATTTTGTGGCTTTATCCTTATTAAGAGAGACATTAGCAGTCTTCAACTTTCATTCTCTCTTCTCAATCCATTGATGTATTCTACTTTATGTTCAGTGTACTCTTTGTCCACCCATATGTGATACCCGTAGCCACCTTGTGAAGCAAAACATTTTTTTTACTAACTCATTAATAAATAAACACAGGAAAAATCATACATGAAAAAAAATGCAAACATTATCTTAATGCAATGGGTATTTCTTACTAATTCATTTGCACAACCAAAGAACATCCTCCCTAGATTAATTTCATTTGTGCTTATATGCATGGTGGACGGAATTATATAGTTGCATGCTATTGGTTCACAATGCAAAATATATATTTTGTTTCAGTGTTTATATTATGAAATGGGAAATAGGATGGTGTTGAAATAAAATGTGCAATATTTACTTATGAAGTCATATAAAGTTATTTTAAGAATCAAGGTACTTCCATCATTAGTAGTTTCCCTCTCAACTTATGAACACGAAGTATATTAAATCACATTTTTCCAAGATCACCTAAAAAATCCCAACAATCGTTTACTTGTTTTAAACGATAGTTATCATGCACTGGGAAAAGACATCAAGTTAAACCAATTGAAGACATTACTGTTAGTCCTTATCTTATAATGTTGATATGGTGAAGTGACCTATGGACACCAAGTCAGTTAAGTAATATATTATCGCCAAACTCTTGATTACTGAATATAGTAAATACACATTTGTAATCCAAGTTCTTGACCATGTTTTTTTTTAAAGATTAACCAATGTAAATTTTTGGAAGAGGAAAACCCTAATTCTTATTATATAACGTCTACATATTAATTTTATCCATGGTTCTTTTACATTTTAGATTATATTCATGTATAATAGATTATATTCATTTATATAAATTGGTAGGACCAAATAAATATTCATATTTATTAACCTTAATATATCGAAAATAAACATTTTAATTAAATATTCCTAATGATATATTTAAATGCAAATATATAAATGTATATATATATATTTTATAGGAAAGTTCTATAAGGTATTACAGAAGCTCCCATTTTTCTAACAAAATATACCACATTAAACAACATAAAATTATCAATTAAATTTGTCCATTAAAGTGAATTATACAGATGTCAATGATGAGTTTGAATCTCTTATGACATCATCATCATGTTCATTTACATTTACATCTTCCTCATCTTCATCTTTTTCTTCATCTTCCTCATCTTCATCTACATCTTCTTCATCTAAAATTTCCATCTTTGAATCACTTGACAACTAGACTAAAGGGTGAGGCTTGGTCTCTCCATATGGTAGGGGACCGTACAAAATCTTATCTAACTATACAATGTGAATCTGCATATCAATGATCTCACTAATCCTTCTCCATATACTCAAAGTCCATCCAACATGTATGTTGTAGTGTCGAACAATTTCCTCCTAGCCCTGATCAAAAAATAACTTCCCATTAATTTTTAGATGTTCTACGTCCTC
The DNA here is from genome assembly GCA_947683625.1 of Mallotus nudiflorus. NCBI lineage: Eukaryota > Viridiplantae > Streptophyta > Magnoliopsida > Malpighiales > Euphorbiaceae > Mallotus > Mallotus nudiflorus. The sequence continues at coordinate 3,275,555 of CANTUR010000184.1, forward strand.
CACCATAGTTATAGGCCAGAGGTGGTATGGTGCTTATTTGGTTATCCTTATTGTCACTTTGCTTGATAGCGGCTTCTCCATGAACTTAGTGGCATAGTATGGAATTATCCATATTGTAAACAACATTGTATTCATATTACAATACTAGAATCAATTGTTCATAAACAAATTACATAAAATCATAAAGACTACATTTTTTTACTCACCACTATGGCTTTTAGATCCATTACTCTTACTATAAAGGAATTTCCCATTATCTTTTCTTCCCTCGGTAGCTGATCTCTTAGGTATACAGACGCCATGCTGATGAATTTTTTTTATGTTTTAGCTTTGTTAAAAGAAGTTTATATGATTTTTTCTTTACGGTGAAAATGAATCAACAGGTTTTCTTTAAATATTTTTATATAAAGTTGTGTAAACTTAAAATTTAGGTCAATATGAGGAAAGCCAATAAACATGCTTTTTACTATCCCTTAACAACCCCATATATGTATCATTGACCCTTCAACTCTTTTGTATTCAATGGTGTCCTTATTTGTAAATTTAGGCATTAGATGTTGATTGTAATACAACACTAATCATATTAATATTACAAATACAATTCTATTAGCGACAATGCAACAAACCATAATATATGATGCTATAATAAACATTTCATATGAATGTTATCTTAATTACATATAATAACACCTATACATCAAACATAAACTAGAATAAAATATGTATATCTCTAATATATTACATAATTTATCATTAGTCATCTTCCATGTAGTCCTTTTTTATCACATAGTAATCATAGAGGTACTGAATCATTCCAGCATCATAAATGTTTTCATTAATCAGGCCTTTGTATTTGTAGCCATGGTTAGAATCTTTTACTCTATCCCAATAATGTCTAGAATTATAAATAAATCTTTCTTTATTCCAAGAATATAAAAAATCACTGTAAAAGACGTTTAGTATTTACCACAACACTAAAACTTTAGGCTTATTAATTACATATGAAAAATACCCTCCTCCTATGACATAATGTGGTCTAATTGAAGCAGAAAAATTCTTAATTTTTATTATGTTATCCCGAGACATGTATGCAAGTAGCCATTTGTAATCTTTGCTAAATTTGGTTTTTTTTTCTAGAAATATGCAATAAATTCATGACAAGCCTACTAGAAACCTTCCTTAACAACCAATCTGGAAATGGAGTAATATGGTGCATCAACCGAATTAGAAGCTTGTGACAAAATTCCAAAGAATTTTGTAACATTGCCTAAATAATGTCAAAACAATATTTTAATACAAATTACTATATACTTTCTTTTGATGAAGCCACATTTGTTTCAGTATAAATAAGATATAAAATCAACAAAAACTATTTTACAATCTATTAGTATTCCCTCTAGCATCATTTTAACCCTTTCCATTAATGCACCCATTGTGCATTCACTTTTCCTGGTCTCACTCTCTATAACTAGTCTCCAAGCCCTTGCTTGAAATCTTCTTTCATATGTCATCAACTCATCCAAAGAGCTAAACTTTCTATTATGCGGATTGTTTATGAAATCTTTATAAAATGCTATAAAACCTATTAGGGGTTCAACACCCCAAGTACATCGACATGGGTATCGCTCAACAATTGATGAAAATTCTAAACTTTCATCTTCAGTCATTTCCATTTGAGGGTATCCATGTAGCAACACGCATGTGTTGCAATGCAATAGGTTTAGGACCTACACATAAATATCAATATCCCCATTATTCCTTTCTGCCTGATTATAGACATCAGCATCAACATCAATACAAAAATATTCTAGTAGCATCAAATACATTGCACCGTTTGTGCGATGTTCATCACTAGACTCGGCGAAATGGTGTATAAGCTTCATCTCTATGGTGAATGTATTCTTATATTTATCTCAATAAGGTTTTTAATATTTTAATATGCCTTTACCTATGGCTTATATATCTATCAATGGGTACAAAATAATAGAATAATGCCCTATTGAAATCAACACATCGTTTCGTGATTTTATATTAATTTCAATATTTTTATAATTTCAATGTCATTGACAATTTTGATATTTGATATTATTTATTAATATAATTAGATTATTATTATAATTAAATTAAAAGTATTCCATTAGAATTTCATAATAATTAATTATAGTTTAATATGATTAGAGATTAGTATAATTCGAGTGATTAATAAAATTAGATTTATATTTTTTTAAGATTTATTAATATAAATAGAACCGAATAATAATTAAAGTTTAATTAGTTTCTATTTATTAATTTAATTAGAATACTCCATGATTCATTAATATGATTAGAGTCAAATCTAATGTGCACAACCAATGACTTTAGTACAAGACACGTCATTTTGGCTTCATTTCAAATGCTAAGATGCACGTCGAATCATTATCAGTCAATTTTGAATGGTTGATGATTATAATGATTGTTAATAAGTTCATAAAGTAACAAATTGTTTATGGACCTGCAACTATGATAACCAATTACAATATATATGATGGTACAACATACTAATATGGAATTATAAGTTAACTATGTCTGCATGTATACAATAAAGTGCACATATAATTGTAGTTTAATATATAGTGCATTAAAATAATAAGGTACTATTATAGTATGTTATACAATTTTTTCCAAGTTTTATATATAATTTGTTATATTATTGTTTCAGCATTCCCTCCTTTTCTAGGCTAGTGGCTCAGGTGATGGATATTATAAGGTTAAGTTATGGGGTCAATCCCCCACTCCCCTATTAACCTCTCAGTTGTTCAAAAAAGTAAAAAAAAATATATCAGTATTTTGTTGACTTATATATATATACCATATTCAAAGTGATGTACATTAATATCGTACCTTAACACATATTAATATAGTACCTTGACACACATGATACTACTATAATGTTATATACAATGAAAATGTTTATTCATATCCTTCCCTAAGTTTTATGTACAATTGCTCATATGTTAGTATTTAGTTGACTTTTATATGTACCACATTAAAAGTGATGTTATTTAATATTACCATCACACATTTGGTACTACTAAATGTCAAAATAAAAGAGTGTAATAGTATTTTATACAATTACAATGTTTATTAATATCCTTAACTATGTTTTATATACAATTGCACATATTATGAGGCTTTTTGATTAGTTTGACTAATTTAAAAGTCATGATGCATATAAAACATTTGTATGTTGCATATGTGCATGTAACACATAATGGGCTAGTTATAATTATGGACATTAGAATATATAATTAACATGGTGTTCAACATAATTTAGGTTGACTATTACATTAATCACATAATTAGGTTAACTATTACATATATCTTCAGAGATATTGTACATTATGCATATAACACTTCTTTTAGTCTGGTAACTATTAAATATATCACACATTATATATTGACTAATGATATAACACATTATAATAAAAGTTAGATAATATTACACTGGGATACATTGTATTTGTAATATGACATAAAATATTTCAAATTACATGATTAGAGTTTAAAAATAAAATGCGTATGCATATAATCTAGTCACACTCTAAGAAGGTTACAAAAGAATATTAATAATGGTGTTAGTCAAAATTCAATTATACATACATTAATACATATGTTAATGTAATAATATTTTAGTTTGGTAATATAATTACACTTATATATGCAACACCATTTAGTTATTTAAAGTGGTCATACCCATACTTGTTTGTATATTAAATAATGGATAATATCCAACCTGTCTAATCAAAATCAAAATGGAGAAGGAAGATCTAGGTGAACGGTTGTAATCCATGCTACACATTCCATTTGGTACTCCAGAAACCATTAATAAGAACCAATTTCCAATCAACAAAAAACACAATTCCAAGTTTCAGTCATATACCCTTCAATTCAAACCCTTTTAAAATTTCATCTACCAATTCCAAGTCCACCATCACATCTAATAACCCTAAACTTCATGAGTCGATTAAACCCTACCCTATTCTTTCCCAAAATTTCAAAACAAAGTTGTAAAAGTTACAATAGATAAAAGCAAATTTCAACATCCATTACATATTGTTCCTTCAATCAACTTACTGAGCACTGAAACATCGATACACTGACAAATGTTGCAACATCAATACATCAACAAATGTTACAACATCAACGCTGATGAGTATATTTTCACCATTAATTAAAATGAACCCTTCAAAGCTCAAGCCTTTAATAATATTTCATTCGGTGTCCAAGAGGTCTAGGTTTTATTGTCCCCTAACTAAGCATCATTTGACTCACACCATTGACACCATATTGACAAGTCTTGAAAAAAATACTACATCTACGCTACTTATTCTGACTGAGAATGAGGAATCGACTAATACAACTGATGAGTTGGTAATCCTTTTATGTAATTATGAACTTGCAAGAAATTTTAAGTATCATGCACATGGTATCATCAACTTACAAACATATATACAACTAAAAAACTAGACTCTAAATGAGATATTAAATGAGGAGAATGATGATCAAAAAGACCGTCCTAAAAAATTAGTACACATGACAAATGTTGATTTTTTTTATATGTATATGTTGATTATAGTAACTTGATTTTCTATTTATATAAGACACTATAGAGACATTCTTTTCAAAAATAAAAATATAACTGCTTTCACCAATCATTGAAATCAAGTATGACTCTATTAATATATTTAAAATTTAATGTATTTTATTTACTATTTGTACATCTCCCTGAACCTATATGTAGACATATTATTCAAGGATTAGATACTATATGCAATGAATCTAGTTGAATTTTTGTTTATAAGGCCACATAAAGAAATAAAGGATGTACTTATTTAGTCACCTTTTCCTCTTAAAAGTAAATATGAGTTATTGTGAGGGGGAGATTTACTTCCACCACTTGATGCAGCCATAATAAAGTCTTGGCACAAGCCACACGATGAACAGATCAAAAGGGTTACAAGGTTAAGTCCTGATTTTGGCCAAAAGTGAAAACATTGGGTATAAGCCAACTTATTGAGATTAGCAAAGTCAAACAACACTTTCAATCTAATATTATGTGTGCTGGAATGCATTTCTAGGTAGCAAGTGTAAACTCTTCTATATTCCCCTTCAAATTGACATTGATTACACTTAGAGATGTGTTTGTGCGAATTTGTTTGCCAATGATTAGGGCAAACGTAGCATGTGAAATAGACGAAGTTGACCCTGAGTTGTTAAATTTTACAACTACATCAACTGAATACTCATCATATCACTCATTAATTCAACATAGAATTAAGCCCAAAGGTGATCCAAATGATAAGGAACATGTTCAGTTCCTTTGGGTGCTAATATGTAAGTTTTTAATGTGCCCAAATTCTGGGAAGCCAATTGTTGAATACATGAATTTGGCTAAAGCTTTGGCATCAGGGAAATTTTTTGCTATTAGATCAATACTCCTTGGCCTTACTTATAGATCCCTTAACTACTACCATTCTTACAAGCCATTCTTAAAATTTAGAGGATTTTATGGTTGGTTCAACTTTGGCCATTTGCATATTTTCCAAAAATTAGAAGTGCCTAACTAAAATCTTCTAGTCTTCCAGTTGGAATTCAACTTTGCATTTGCACTTGTTCTCTAAGCGAGCAAGATCTTTTTTCAATCATTTAAAGTTAAGGACCAAAAAAGATCTTTTCATTTTTCCTTATGAAGAATCAAAGATCCCCTAGTTAGAGTTCTTCAAGTATAGAGATGTAGAGGAAAATTTGCAAGAGATTAAGAAGATTTTCTTTTACACCTTCACACATAGGAGGATTTTTATAGGCAGTGGATCATCAGTTTTCGATAAGACTAGGCCCACATTGTCTCCTACAACGTACCATCCATACTTATGGGCTATATAGTTTGATCTTGACCAAGCACCATATCCCTCATTGGAGGATGTAGGTTTGAGTAATCTACCAACTGTGTGTGGTTGGGTCATTATGTGGTCATAGGCTTTGAATTAACTGAAGTGTTGTGTAACACCAACATCACAACTACACGTTGATTGGTTCACTACCTTTTAGAGTAATAGATACATTAATCTGATTAGAACTCTAATGGATAGAATTTTATCAAGTATTTTCCTCTTATTAATTAGTAGATAAAATTTTTTATTGTATTGTGCTTTTATTCAAATATTTACAAATGCAAATATGCTGATATTATCATTACTTATGTAGGCCTTAAAACTCTTATTCAGCATTCTCCTAGTAAGAAAAGAAAGACAATGACTAAGGAAACCAAGGATAATGTTACTTCTAAAAATGAGAAAAATGTGGGTGTTAGCATGCAAAAGACAAAGAAATCAAAGCAGATGGCCACTAATCAAACTATGGTTGAAAATAAAAGTCTCTAAGCATTATGGAATTAGCAGGTCAAGTAGGTTAATTAAAATAGGAAAGTTTGCTAATACCCAAAGTGATCCAATGGATATCAAATGAAGATGAGGAAAATCCATAAGAATATAGTGCAGATGAAGATATAATTGAAGTGACCAATGCTACTTAATTAGCTTTATCTGAGATGGACCCCTATAATTATATCATAGTAAATGAAATTAAAGGACATTTTCATTATTTTCTTGGTGATTATACCAAATAGATGGACAGAACTTTATCGGTTATACAAGTATTATGTGGTGAAATTAATTAAAATTGGTATGTATATATGTTTTGTTGTAATATCACTTATGATGAAAAAATTATATATCATTGGTACTTATTAAGGTGATAAGATGGAGCAATTTCAGAGAGCATTGCATATGATTCACTAGAGGATCCATTGTCTGCTATGGACTTCAGCTTCCTTGAAGAAGGCAAGATTAATGCTCCATCTTAACCATCATCTTTAACAAGGGAAGACATCAATAAATAAAAAAATGCATAATGATTTATTGTCTTTAATTTGCTGTAGTTGCATGCAATAAAATCATTATCAATACTGTGCATTACTACCAAAATTCTAGATCAAGTTGAATCTCTTAATAAAGTTCTTCAAAATATAGATTTAACATACTAGACTTCTATTCAAATGACAAAAACCATTAATGAACTACACGCTAAGATTAAAGATGTGAATCATCAAGTTATTAAGACTAAAGGATTGAAGGAATTTATTGATGCACATTCAAAAGAGTTATTTGAAATCCAAACACATCATGAAAAAAATGAAGCGCGCATAAGTAATTTAAAGAAATAAATTATTGAGATTGAGACTGAAGATGGTCAACTTTTACATTGAGTTGAAGAAGTCCAATGATAGAAATAGCTGGCGAGGAAGTAATACGAGATTAGTAGCAAGATGCTACTTCAACAACATGATTTAGCAAAATAATGGATAATAGAATTCAAGAAAGCAACTCAAATTCAAGATGATTATTGTTCAGAATGGCATGGACTTAAATCTCTTGATTTGGATTCCATCTGAATATTCATATATGACCATAATATGGAAATTATATTAGTTGTTGCTAAATATTGATATGCTTATGTTTTAGTTAACTATATGATACTTTTTCACTTCACATTTTCAATTCATTAATATACTACCATGCATAGCTTCAATAACTTTTAAAGTGTTGTAAATCCCTGAGTTGCTTATACTTATGATTTATAATTAAAAAAAAGTTAATAAAAAACACTAATATCACATAATTTGTTAATATATCATTGGCAATCAAAGCAGGACCAAAAAAAAAACTTAACTCATTATTATATCTTCAATATTAGTTAAGTTTAATTTACTCATCTAAGTTAATTTTGTCTCTTTATAAATAAGATATAGATTTATAAGCTCAATCATGCAACTATAATTAAATTACATACATGTTATGATAAATTAAAAAATTAAAAATAATATTGACTTACAATATGTAAAATTACACAAATTACATAGATGGGTAAATAAAAGAATGGTAATATTTTACCACCAAAATAATTCTCTTTGGATTGGGGTTAACATATATAACTTCTATCACTATAAAAGGAAGTGAATGCATACAACTATCCATTAATATTAAAAATCAATATAGGGATCAGCTATTCAAAATGGAAAGATGTGTAGGTAGTGCACCAGCAAGTGAATAGGAGGTTTCGCCTTCCCAAATATCACTTGAGGCACTATATGTAGTAGTTCAAAAATAGCTCAATAACCTACGTGAGGAAGTTAAGGTGTACCTTACTAGAAACAAAAATACTTAAGGTAATCTCTTAATAAAAAGTGAGCTTCTCATTCCCCATCCCTTGGTTAAGGTGTTCAACCTCTACCTTGAACTCAAGCAATTTAAGGTGAAGAGCACCAAAAAGAATTTAATGCCTAGCTTTATAAAACTATAGATACTTTAGCCAAACCATCACCTAAGAAGAGGGGAAGAAAGCCAGGTACAACAAAGAAATAGATTGAAGAAATACAACCTGCTATCATAATATTTATGTTTTGTGCTTTGATTCCTTTTGTGTTAGGTCCATGGTGAAAGTTGTGTGTTGTTCATAGGTGGTTTTATTTTCTTATTTATTTAACTTTCTATGGGATGCTTTACATGACCATTATGTCTTTGTTAGTCATGCAGTCTTTTAATATATATGCTATCATTTTTTTTCTTTGTTTACCTTGGCCAAATTTTAATTAAGTTTGTTTAGTACATTAATATAAGCTTGTTATGGATTCCATCATAATTGAAACAAAAATAATATATGGTACTTCATCAAATTTAAACTTTGAAATATGCTAATGCAATTTTTATCCACCAATGAAAAATGTATACTTAATAATGCAAATTCATAAATAAATATGGCGTTAATGGAAACAAATAGCTTATTTTTCACTTGACAATACAACATTGTATGAATATGGAAATGAATTATTTTTAGCGTTTAAAATATTCAATCAATATTACATAAATGACACTATATAAATATAAGATGATTCATTTTCCAATGTTAGTGTGATTGAATTATGGTTATAATTACTCACAAGTAAATCTGATGTGCCGACCTACTTAGTTTATGAATTTAACCAGGTCGCACTCATAAGCAACACCATTTACAATAAGACATTTCAATTTCCAATGTTAGCATGATGATTGCATTAATAATCTTATATTTTCTTACACAGTAATGTGAGCTTATCAACATCATTACCACCTCACTCATCCAAACAATGCTTGCTCAAAATTACTATATTGAGCAACCTAAATTTTTTATTTTCTTCATTACTGAATATTTCAAGAAGCACTTATGTATTTGAATTTAAAATTGTCTTATAAATATTAAATGGTCTATACATGCACACCCAAACAACAAAAGAAATAAAAAAATATCAAATCCAACCATGAACAATAAACAAGCTTCACTATGGAGCTATCATCTAAGTGAGTCTACACTAAGGGTTCTTAACAAATCTATAAGAAAAAAACTTAAACAAGTTAGGCTGGAGCTCAAAGTGTACCTATATAAATAACTTGAAGATAAAAAAAATGAGATCTATCTGTCCAAAACACAATCCTTAACTAGAGCCTTTAATAGCACTTTATGACATATACCTTGAGCAAAATAGGCAAAGGGAACAGGAAAGACTTGCAAAGGAGTTAAAAGAGGTAGCATTAGACAAAGCAGCATCACCAACACCAGCATTGGGGATAACAAATTCCAATGAAAATAGCCTCAATTTATCTAATTCATTAGAATTTTAATATTCTTAATGATTTCTTGATTTCTCTTTAGTTATATTATGAAATGCTATGGTGATTTATATTTATGTTATTTAATAAATGAATTATGTTATTGGATCATTTATCTTATTTACTTAACTTCTCCATTTGGTTTAAACATTTTAATTACTTTGGCTATTTACTTATTTTCCAGAACATAGAAAATATCAGTTAAGTAAGAGAGAAGTTCTCGTGCTATAATACCATAACAAACTTTGCTAGAAAATAAATGAAAAATGCATGTTTATTTCCATTATAACTGATTACGTATATAGTTAAATAGCTAACTAGTAACTAACTATTGTATATTTACACAGGTCATCATAAGTTAACTGATGAACCCAAAAATAAAACTACACCATTTTGGATCTACATTGTTTATGGACTGATAGTAATGTAGTGATGTCTCTAATAGCAATTAAAATGGACTGATAGCATTATAGCATTGTCTCTAATAAAGCTTGTAACTATATATACACAGGTCATCATAAATTAACTAATGAACTAAAAAACAAAACTACACTATTTTATAATAGTGCTCTGTAGCATTGTGTATAGACTGATAGTGTTGTCTCTAATAAAGTTTATGACTATATATCAAGTAACATAGTGAAGCTTGTGAGTATATTAAGTAACCTGGTTAAGGATTCTATAATAAACTAATAAGATATATTAATGTTGAAAAGGAATCAAAATAAAACAAATAGAGTTCAAGCATTCAAATGTTCAAAATCTAAAGAGATATGAAATAAAACAAATAGAGTTCAAACAGAGATTAGAAGCCTATATAGAATGCCTAAACTAATAAGGGACTAATTTGATTTCCTTTTTTCTATAACCATTGAAAGAGCTTTCGCAGATTTGGAATCAGATATCATCTTTCTTCTGCCTCTTAATCTGTTCATTTATACTTAATGAATGATCATATTTAATCAAAGGGGCCAATTATAAAGATTTAATTTATGGCTATTCAAATAGGCAAATTAGGTACAAAAATGAAACCTTGGAAAATATGGAAGATAATAAATATCAATAGACAGAGAGAAAGATCAGTACTTAGATATTTTTTCCCATTAAACCTTCATAATGACATTACATATTGAAAAACTATTACTTACACCAACTTTTAATGCAATTGTCTACCAACAATTACATTTATAAAGAAGAATAGTAAAATAATACAACAAATATAATATAAATTCCAACCATGCAATGATTTAATGCTGATAATTATGTTCTTCATCAACATGTAGAAATCATTGTTTTTCATCATTGCCATTCCAAAATCCAGAGGATTCATGTTTGAAATTCCTTCTTTGATTGAACTTCTATCATTATCGTTGTTTAACTCAAAATATACATTCCAAGTTTCTACTGCTTCTTTTATAGTCGAGAATGAATGATACAAACATCCACTGAACCCAAGTACACAAGTTGAACATTCTTCCTATGAAGTGTATATACTAGGTTGAGTCCCTTTGAAAACTACATAATACTTTATTTTCTTCCACCTCCATAGATTTGTAGCTTGAAACTTTGGTTTGATACTAAAAAATAAGCAAGATTCAGAATAAAATATTAATATGGTGTTATGCTCTGACAAAAATCCCTTCCTGAGGCAGCAATTATTTTTATCTCTGAGGTGAATTCTAATTTGAAATCCAAAATGATCAAAATTTTTAACAGAGGACATAATGGGCATTGCACTTTGGTAATTTACCATGGTTTATCATTAATAACCCTCATACTCAACCTAAGATTATGGTAATGCCCTTTTTAGCAAAAAAAAAATTAGCTAAATTCTATCTGTTTAGCATCACTATAAAAGAATAAGCAATGCTAAACACTTAAAATCTAGCCAAATTTTTTTGTTATAAAAAAGTCAGTGACAATAAAAAAAAACTCATATGTTCTTTATATTGGAAGAAAGAATATTTGACCTATAAAAAGAAAAAAAAAGCATTAATAACCTCACATTTCCCTATAAAGGCTTTGGAAGACTAAATATAATATTATTATATTTGACTTTCTATTGCTCCTACAAATCAATTCTTGAAAAGAAGTGTTTGGATAAATAGTTTCCAAAAATATATATTGAAGAGTAGGTACATAGGGCATACACACTATAATATATAGTTTGCTTGACAAATTAAAAATAAGAAAATAAATATTATAAATATTATATGATTTTAAATTGCATAATTTATTAATTAAATTTATTATTATTATTATTATTATTATTATTATTATTATTATTATTATTATTATTATTATTATTATTATTATTATTATTATTATTATATTTGATAACTTATTAATTTTTAATTTTAGGAAGTAATTTAATCTTATTGATATTATTTAAAATTAATGAGTTAAATAATATTATAATTATTATTTTTATTGTATATTAATATATAGAAATATTGTAAATAGACAAATATTATAGATAGGGTTGAGCATTCATTAATCGGTCATTTAATCAAACCAAAATTTCACCCAAAATAAAAACTGAAGTTGAAACCATAAATATAAGGGATTAGGGATTAGGCGGTGGTTATCAGTTAACCAGATTAAAATAATATTTTATTACCAAAATAAGAAGAAAAAAGGTGCAAGGTCTAGGATTCGAACCAATGATATATTTTAAGCTCAACAACACATGGGATATATATACACGATTTTTAGGTAATTCTCTCAATTTTAAGTGAACTTTTAAAATACTAAAAAACTCAAATCAAATCGAATTCAGTTCGATTTGGTTCGATTATTCAATTGATGTAATTTTGTCTAAAATTACATTGTTTTAACTAAAGTAATTATATTAAAAAATATCATTTTTATTAATTAAAATATATTATTATATTTATTATTTATTATTATTATTAAGTAATATAATCTTATTGATATTATTTAAAATTGATAAGGTAAATAATATTATTATAATTATTATTTTTATTTTATACTAACATATATATATAGATAGGGGTGTAGTCGAGTCAAGCTGACTTGCGAGCTACTCGGGATCGACTTAGGAAAAATTCAGAATTTATTAAATTATTGTCAAGTAAAACTCAAGTTCGAGCTACTCCAGTTGGTTTTCGAGTCCAACTTTAGATTATAAATCTATGATTCGATAGGCTCATAAGCTTAATCAAGCTTTTATATACTTACCATTTTACACTTTTATCTTATTATAATTATAAATATCTTATCAAACCGTATCGAGTATGAGCTTGACTTCAAACTTGATTAGAGTTTGAATATCTTAAAATATATATTGTAAAAATTTATTTAATTAATCAAGTCAAACTCAAGTATATCAATTATTTATTTGAGTCAATTTTGAGCTTCAAAATAAGTACTTGATTGAGTTTAAACTTCAAGTTTAAAAGTCGAGTCAAGCTCGAGCTTGGCAGTGTATCGATTTGACTTTACTCTATTACACCTCTATACATAGACATATATTATTGATAAGTAAAATGAAGTTTTGCCCAACTTTACATCATTTTAACTAAAGTAAGTAGTGATTTTATAAATAAAAACAAGAGATGTTATGTCATAGCCTAAACTGGGGAGTTATGATCGGCGCTACGGAACAAGAATTTTCTTGAATTCGAAACCCATAACAAGCCTAAAATTAAAAACACATACAACATAAAAATATCTTAGAATTAAAAAATTAATTAATATAAGAGAAATCATCATAATATAACATCTTCATACTATTATTCAAATACAAAAATATTGTCTAATACAATAACCGGTACTAAAACAATAAGCACTACTACTGCAGCGTTTACTACAATACAATAAAAGCAATGGTTTCCAATATTTGCATAAATTGGCCGGTGAGGAAAGAGTCCAACTAATAAGTCTAATAGGGAGGTCTGAAGTAGAAGATCCTAGAAAAAAAATATTTAGGGGGGGTCAGACCTCACTGAGTGAATTACTATTATATATATGAACGCAACTTAAATAGATAGATACACTATATATATATATATATATATATATATATATATATATATATATATATATATATATATATATATATATTTTTATTTATTTATTTATTTATTTATTTATATATAAATGCATTTCATATAGATGATTAAAAATCCACATTTATATAATAATACATGCAGAAGAATTTTGGGTAAAGGATCGGAGCAGAACCTTAAAATATTCTACAACCTCAACCACTGAATCTCACTAGCCAACAGACTTACTTAATTCCAAAATATTTCTCTTCTTAATTTTTGGACATTAAGTTGGCCTCCATATACTAAGTTGACCAATCTCCCACAGTCTCACTATTGACGTGATTGGCCCTGAGACACTAGATCAACCGAGCTTCCACAATCATACCACTCTCTCACCATAAATCTCAATAATCAATTATTCATATCTCATATCAATAAATTCCATAATATCAATCATAATATTTTAACATACTGGTGTGCACACAGTTCTAGTGTAACCCACTAGGTAGCACATTCTACTGCTATCCTCTATATATATATATATATATATATATATATATATATATATATATGCAGACAAACATACATATATATTAATAATAACAATTAATATTTAATACAACATAGCATGATAAAATTCATATTCTACATGTAATGCATACATATAATAATAATTCACAATTTAAGTATGCTCCTTTATCCTAACTTGGCAAGTCTAATTCGATAGGCTTAGCATGCGAAGCAACTAAGGAAAATAATAAAAATAATAATATATTAAAATCAAAATCCTAATTTTATATTTCCAAAAATTCTAAAGAATGACTCAATTTAGGACACAACTCGACAAAAATTAAAACTCATGATCGATCTGATGTCACGTTTTATGAGAATTCTAACAAAAATTCAACAGAGTCTCCTTTGTAAAATGGACATCTCTTTACAAAAAGTAAAGCTGATCTTGCACACAAACACACTTCAAATACAAAAAATGTTCAACTTCTTGGATTGGGCCCTCGAACTACAATTATTGCCCAACTGAAAACCAATATACTCAAAATCAATAATATAATAATAAATATTCATAATTCACTAAAATTCATAAAAATCATAAAATACCACAATTCAATTTATTTAAATAATAATAAAAACATCAAAGATATTTATTTTCAAAATAAATAATAAAATCCCAAATATAATTAAATAATATTAATAAAATCCATTTTTCAAATATTCAAAATTAAATAGCATAAATTACCAATAATTATTTAAATTGCTCAAATATATAATAAAAATAGCTAAAATTTCATTTAATCATAAAAATAATAAATAAAACTATTATTTTAATAAATTTTCAAAAATTATTATTAATTAGCTAAAAATTATAAATAATTCAAAAAAATTATTTTATTAATATTTATAACTCGAAAATTATCCAAAACATAATAATTAACAATAATTTCAATTAAAATATAAAATTTACTAATTTATACTAATTTTTCCAAAAATCAAATTTTTACATAAACATTCAAAAATTCATAATAAAAATTCAGAATACAATTTCAATAAAGTTTCTTCACAAAATATTCTTAAAATAATTAGTAGTATTTATAAAAAAAATATAATTTTCCCAAGCACGGAACAGTACATGAACAGTAAATCGAGCCATGAAATTCAAAATTTTTATAAAAATAAATAAAAATAACATTTAGCTTTCTCACAACCTCTACAATAATTAATCTCAAAGCAATAATAACTAATAAAATAAAATAAAGGCCTAAACTAACCAAAAACTCAAAATACTAAAAAATGAATTATACAAAAATAAGATAGTTATCGAAGTTGAAATTCAAAACGGTTTAAAGATTTGAGAAGTCTAGAGAATGAGCTTCCAAAAGAGCCCAATGCTAGCCTCTGTCGTTGCTGGAATAGTCTCTGATGAGCAAGAGAAGATCCAGTCAAAAAAAGAAAAACCAAGAAGAAAAGAAAAGAAAATGAAAGAATAAGGAAAAGAAAATGGAATTGTATCCATCCTTTGAACGAGCAAACCAAGTCACAAAATCCATAGTAATTCTCTCATATTTCCACTCAAGAATAGGAAAAGGCTGAAGCTTCCCATAAGGCTTCTAATGTTTCATTTTCACTTGCTGACAAGTCAAGCACTTAGAAATAAAATTAGTTACATCCTTCTTCAATCCATCCCACCAGTACAAATCCTTAATGTTATAGTACATCTTAGTAACACCTGGATGTACATTATAAGATGCGAAATGCACTTCTTCAAAATCTCTTCTCTCAAATTATCCACATCATGAATGCATAATCTACCACTGACCCACAAAACACCTTCATCATCAAATGTAATATCAGTGAACTTTCCTTCATGAACATTCTTCTCAAGCTCTACCAAAGTAGGATCTTGGCATTGAGTTGCCTTAATCCTATCTCTCAACACTAATATGACTCTGAACTGAGCTAGTAGTCCTTCTAATATGTTTATCTTCATCATCAAACCTTGATCCATTAACTCGTGTAACTCTTAGATCATAGGTCTCCTCTCCACACTAATGTGAGCAAGACTACCCGAGGACTTTCTACTCAAAGCATTTGCTATCACATTAGCCTTGCCTGAATGGTATAGGATATCGTAATCATAATCCTTCAAGAATTCCAACCATCTCCTTTGCCTCAAGTTCATATTTTTCTGCTAGAAAATGTACTTCAAACTCTTATGATCTGTGAAAATCTCACAAGTCACTTCATACAAATAATTTCTCAAAATCTTAAGAGCAAATATCACTACAACCATCTTTAGGTAATGAGTAGGATAATTCTATTCATGCTTCTTTAACTACCTCGAAGCATAAGATATCACCCTACCATTGTGCATCAACACACAACCTAGGCCCACTCTAGAAGCATCATAATACACAATGAACTTATCTTCTCCATTTAACAAAGTTAGAACCAGAGCTGTGGTCAACTTCTCCTTCAGTAACTAAAAATTATTCTTATAAGCATCTAACCACACAAACTTCACATTCTTCTAAGTAAGGCAAGTTGTAGGTGCTACAATTCTTAAAAAATTTTGCACAAATCTTCTATAGTACTTAGTTAAACCTAGAAAACTTTGAATCTCAATGACTAATGTCGATCTGGGCCATTCAGACACTACTTCTATCTTCTATAGATCAACCTGAATAACATCTTTAGACACTACATGTCTAAGGAATGCAACACTCTCCATCCAAAAATTACACTTCGAGAATTTAGTATAAAGCTAATGTTCTCTCAATGTCTATAGTACTATCCTCAAGTGATATATGTGCTCCTCTATACTCTTCGAATACACCAGTATATCATCAATGAAGACTACTACTAATTGATCCACAAATGGTCTAAACACCCTATTCATCAAATCCATGAAAGCAGCTGGTGCATTAATTAACCCAAAGGACATTACCAGAAACTCATAGTGACCATATCTCGTGCAGCATATTGTTTTAGGAACATTGACTTCACTTATTCACAACTGATAATAGCCCGACCTCAAGTCAATCTTGGAAATGAACTATGCACCCTAAAGTTAATCCTAAAAATCATCTATCCTCAAAAGAGGATACTTGTTCTTCACTTTCACCTTATTTAGCTTTATGTAATCAATGCACAGTCTCAGTGTACCATCCTTTTTCTTCATAAATAGGACTGGTACACCCCAAGAAGAAATATTGGGTCTAATGAAACCCTTGTCCAATAAATCTTGCAACTGCTCCTTTAACTTCTTCAACTCTACAAAAGTCATTCTATAGGAAGCATCGAAATAGGAGTTATGCCTGGGACCACATCTATACAAAATTGGATCTCTCTATGAGGTGGTAAACCTAACAACTCATCAAGAAATACATTTAGAAACTCATAAGCTACTGGAACATTTAAGATAGATGTCTTCTCCGCCATAGTATCCTTGACTAATGCCAAGTATCCCTGACAACCTTTCCTCAGCATCATCCTAGCTATGATAGTGGAGATAAGATTCTAAGGTGCATAACTCTTGTCACCCACTAACTTAAACTCTTTATCATTCAGAATTATGAAAATTGCCTCTTTACTCTGACAATTAACTATGGCATAGTGCTGAGATAACCAATCCATACCAAGAATCATGTCAAACTCCATCACATTCAACAACACCAATTCCACTGACAATTCTCTGCCTTCCACTAACACCAGACATCCAAAAAGAATAATGCCAATGTTTAATGAGTCACTTAGAGGAGTGGCAACAGATAAAGGAAAAACCATCTTTGAAGCTTGCCAAAATGACTTTGAAGTAAAAATAGGGGACATAAAAGAATGTGTGGCACCCGGATCAATGAAGACTCTAGCATCCAAGTAACAAACTGAAAGTATACCTACAACAACAGCATTAAATGCTTAAGCATCTTGGTGTGTGAGGATGAAGACTCTAGCCTATCCTCGACCTCCTTACTGGTTGGTGAAAGCCTAAGCAAAGCCTTTAGCACTACCTCTGCCACCTCTGCCATGCCCCTACTGGGCTATAAACTGTGATATACTCAGATACTGAGTTGAAGGTAACTGAGAGGGAGCTAGAGCTGCACTCGCAATAGACTGTTGTGAAAACTATTACTGATAGCTTGAATAAGGACACACTCTGGCAAAGTACCCCATCTGTCTGCATCTAAAACATGCTCTAGGAGCCATGTAGCAAGGTCCCTGATGGACTTTCCTGCACATTTGACAATCACTGGCTGCTAATCTCATGCTACTATAATCGAAACTATGGTCACTACTACTGCTGGTAGCACCTGAACTGAATCTAACAGGTTTGCATGGTCCACTACGGCCATGTCTATTACTTTTATGGACTCTTTGGGCCTACTGATAAGATCCTCTCTGCCAATTGCTAGAGCCAATATGAAATATGGTGTATTGGGTGCTCCGAGATCCTCCTACCTGGACACCTCCCAACTAATAATAATCAAGTATAACTCCCTGCCTAACCAATCTAAGCTTTATTTCCATGGCCAACTCTATCATAGACTCAAGAGTTAGGTATGCAGTAGGCATCCCAACGAATGCAAAACCTAGTCTGGTGATATATGTAGTAATTACGAAGTAATGATCTCTCATCAGGTCCTCTACAACTGACTTAGTCTGAGGAACTCTCTTGTGTACTCCTCTACCAACCTATCACCTTTAGTAATACCCGTCAACCAGAGTCTATAACTCATCTGCATAGGCTTTGGGCAAAAATGCCTCATGAATCTCTCTCAAAACTGAGCCCAAATGAAAGTCATCATGTACAGTTGGATGACTTGTACAAACCAATCCAGGGCTGGCCCTTCAACAGATAACTCAAAAATTATAATCCTCTAGTACTAGGTGTGAGCAGCCCGAGTCTTCATCTCTATAGCATGCAAGAAATCCAAAGGATCTGTAGTCCCATCGAACAATATCCTACCAAATTTGGCATAAAATAAGGCTGCCTCTAGGTCAGACATACCTTACTAATACACAAGCTGCATCTGCGATATGGCCAGAGGTATAACAACTTTCTCAAATTCTTGTTGTACAGGTTCCTCATCCTGTAGCTCTCTCTGCCTAGGGCGACCTGCTGCTCCTCGAGGTATACCTTTACCTCTACCTCTACCTCTACCTATGTGCCTAACTAGTAGTTTAGGAGGTAGAACCTCATCCTGAAAAGACTCATCATCTTCAGCCTCAACAACCGACGGAGCAACACGTGCTCGCCTCCTCATTTTGAAAATACAACCAAAAAGATTTAGACAAAAATAGATAATAAATAAACACCCTAATGGTTATATGGAATTTCAAAAAGCAACAAAGACTTTTCAAAGACATAATCAAACCTAATTTACTATAGTAGTTTCAAAGAAAACACAACTCTATTAACCTAGGTCCATAATACTAAAACCTAGGCTCTGATATCAACTTTGTCATGACCCAAACCAGGGAGTCATGATTAGTGCTAGGGAATGGCAATTTTCATAAATCTAAAACCTAAGCAAGCCTAAAAATAAAAACACATACAACATAACATAAAAATATCTCGTAATTAAAACTTTAATTAATATAAGAGAAATCCTCATAATATAACGTAATAAAAAAACTTCATACAATTATTCAAATACAAAAACACTGTTTAATACAATAACATGTACTAAAACAAGAAGCATTACTACTACAGCATTTACTAAAACACAAGAAAAGCAATGGTTCAATATTTACATAAATCGACCAAGGAGGAAAGAGTCCGATGAATAAGTTTAATAGGGAGTTATGAAGTAAAAGATTCTAAAAAATATTGAGGGGTCAAATCTCATTGAGTAAATTATTATTATATATAAGCACACAATCTAAATATATAGATACACAAGCATTAGTATAATATATATATATATATGCATTTCATACAGATGCTAAAAATCCACTTTTATATAATAATAAATGCAAAAGAATTTTGGGTGAAGGATTGAAGCAAAACCTTAAAATATTCTGAAATCTCAATCACTGAACCTCATTAGCCAAAAAACTCACTTAATTTCAAAAAATTTCTCTTCTCAATTTTTGGACAGTAAGCTAGCCTTGAGACACTACGTCAACCGAGCTCCCACAGTCTCACTGTCGACGTGATTGGCCCCCGAGACACTAGGTCAACCGAGCTTTTACAATCACACCACTCTCTCACCACAAATCTCAATAATCAATTATTCATATGTCACTTCAATAAATTCCATAATATCAATCCTAACATTTTAATGTACTGGTGCACACACAATCCTAGTGTATCCCACTAGGTAGCACGTTCTACTACTATCCTCCAAAATATTTTATCAAAAATAATTAAATAAATGAATTCATATTAAAAATATAAATCGTCAAATTTATACAAATAAATATTCAACTTTATATATATATATATATATATATATATATATATATATATATATATATATATATATATATATATATATATATATATATATATATATATATATAAACAATAACAATTAATATTTAATACAATATGGCATAATAAAATTCATATTTTATTAAAAACATATATGTCAATAATTTCTCTATATACAATGCAAACATATAATAATAACTCGCAATTTAAGTGTGCTCCTCTTCCTGGACTCAGTAGGCCTTGTCCGATAGGCTTAGCATGCAGAGCAACTAAAGAAAATAATAAAAATAATAATATATTAGAATCAAAATCCTAATTTTATACTTCTAAAAATTCTAAAGAATGCCTCAATTTAGGACATGACTCAACAAAAATCAAAACTTAGGATCCAACTGATGTCACGTTTTATGAGAATTCTAACAAAAATTTGGCAGAGTCTCCTCTATAAAATGGATGACTCTCTACAAAAAGTAGAGTTGATCTTGCACGCAAATACACTTTAGATACACAAAATGCTCAATTTCTCGGGTTGGGCCTCCGAACTGCAATTATTGCCCAACCAAAATACTCAAAATCAATAATATAATAATAAATATTCATAATTCACTAAAATTCATAAAATCATAAAATAACACAATTCAATTTATTTAAATAATAATAAAAACACCAAAGATATTTATTTTCAAAATAAATAATAAAGTCCCAAATATAATTTAATAGTATTAATAATTGGATTTTTCAAATAATCAAAATTAAATAGCATAAATTACTAATAATTATTTAAATTTCTCAAATATATAATAAAAACAACTAAAATTTCATTTAATCATAAAAATAATAAACAAAACTATTATTTCAATATATTTCTAGAAATTATTATTAATTAGCTAAAAATAGTAAATAATTCATAAAAATTATTTTAATACTATTTATTGCTCAAAAATTATCCAAAACATAACAATTAACAATAATTTCAATTAAAATATAAAATTTACTAATTTATACTAATTTTTCCAAAAATACAATTTTTTTCATAAACATTCAGAAATTCATAATAAAAATTTGGAATACAATTTCAATAAAATTTCTTTGAAAAATATGCTTAAAATAATTAGTAGAATTTATAAAAAAAAAATATAATTTTCCCGAGCTCGGAACATTATGTAAACAGTAACCCCAAGCCTGAAAATTCAAAATTTTTAGAAAAATAAATAAAAATCACATTTAACTTCTTCACAACCTCTACAATAATTAATCTCAAAGTAAAAATGGCCAATAAAATCAAATAAAGGCATGAGCTAACAAAAAACTCAAAATACTAAAAAATGAATTATACAAAAACAAGATAGTTATCGGAGTTAAAATTTAAAACAGTTTGAAGATTTGAGAAGCCCAGAGGATAAGCTTACAAAAGAGCCCCAATACGGGCCTCCATCATCGCTAGAATCATCTCTGGTGAGCAGGGGAAGATTCGGTCAAAAAAAGAAAAACCAAGAAGAAAAGAAAAGAAAAAGAAAGAAGAAGGAAAATAAGAATTTGGGGGGGGGGGGGGGGGGGCTTTTTTTTTTACAAGTATAATAGGACAAAAATGAAATAATACTACATATTAAAATATCTTTCACAATAATTTCACACCACAATATATATATATATATCATGACCCAAAACTAGATGTACGTGACCAGTACTAGAGAATGGAAAATGCAACCGAAAATCATAGTAAGCCTTGAAAATTTTCACAAATAAACAACAATCACTTAACAATAATACTATAGATAAAATCATTAATATCAAATATATAAGTCATTACTGCATTACAACAATATTTCAACACAGCACAAATCCATAATATCAATAATACAAGTTTCATAATCAACTACTACTGTATCTAGAATTCGATTCATAATATTCAAATCAAATAGACATACATAATACAACCAGTGAAGAAGAAACCCATTGCAGATGACAACTAGTACTAGGCAAACTGTGAGGTCCTGAAAAAAATTGAGGGGAATCTGACCTACTGAGTGAATCAATTTTATAAAGTTCATGTTGGTTTGAAAAAATTTATTAGAACCCTTTTTGAAAATAAAAATAAAATAAAGTAAAATAAATATAAATATCAAAAATCATTTACTTTAATATAAAACTCTAATACAAAATCATATAAATTTATTATTTTAGCGAAAAATCTGGTAGAACACCTAGACTATCAAATTCTAATGGCCATTTAGCTCACTTATTCCAATTGACTATCGATCCCAAAGAGCAAGCTCAACTAGGGTCTAGCCACAGTCATTCTCTTATTCCAAATGATCATTGGCGCCCAAAGAGCATGCTTGACTAGGTCCAACCAGTGTCATACCTCTGCCCAGAGAACAAGCTTAACCAAGGATCAACAATAACCACACATTTGCCCAAAGAGCAAAGCTCAACAAGAGCTCACATTTTCACAAATCTTGCCTAGAGAGCAAAGCTCAACTAGGGCTCGTAAATTAATCAATTGCCATATAAATAATTATTATCGGTGCGCACGCAGTCGTGATGACACCCACCATGTAGCACATTCTACATTATTTAAAAATCATTATTTAAAAATTATTACCGGTGCGCACGCAGTCGTGATGACACCCACCATGTAGCACATTCTACATTATTTAAAAATCATTTAAATCAAAACAAATAAAATAAAATAAGTAAATAAAGTGGAATTAAAATAATTCCATAAAGCATTCTTCAATTACTATTCATGATAAATAAAGAAATAATCATGCATGTAGCAATATAAATAATTCATAAATAATTCATATAATCACTTCATTATAATTTCAATCATATGAAAATATAATCAAAATCATCACAACACACATTCTATAAAATCAACTCACAAGTAAAATGTGATGGGCAACATGTCTTCTGCTACCCAAATGCTACAACTCTAGTCCCGAATTTCTCCAAAATAAATAATATTTATTTAAAATATGCTTATATAAATAAATTCATAAAATTCTCAAAATTTAATAAAATCATGAGATGATGAGGTTGACTCGATCTAAGACACAATGTTATACAAACTCAGAATTAATATATACCGATGTCACATTTTACGAGAAATCTACCAAAAATTTGACAGAGTCTTCTTTGTAAAATGGACATCTCTCTATCAAAATAAAGTCGTTATTGTATAAAAACAACACTTCTAATAGTCTCACAACTCAACAACTCAAGTTGAACCCCACACTACACTTATGCCCAACCAAGAACCACAGTTCACAACATATAAAAAAATAATATAATTTATCTCAAATCACTAATAATTCATAATAATTTAGTTAACTAATGCAAATTAATTTATTTAGACATAATAAAAATATAAGGGAAATTTATTTCCAAACAATTAATAAAATTTCTAGTTCATAATAAAATCTCATTAATGAAATCCATTTTCCATTTTTACT